>JASPKZ010007838.1:0-115000 GCA_030220185.1 Diploptera punctata
TAACGGACACCGAGCACCTATCGTGGCTGCCGTTTTCCTCAGGCGCGTGTGAGTTATATAGGGCAGCTCAACCCAAACAACCTATATCTCACCTAGGACTTTCACTTCGGTGAAAGTCCAACCTAATGTTTCTTTTTCCCAATCCCTAAAGAAGGGCACTCTTCAACTAAACCAAAGGTGAACAGCAATGTTCAAGCCAGGGCCAGCAATGCCTAAAGTACAACTAGGGCAGCAGGTTGAGGAGTACCTCCAGGGTCTTCACCAATATTGGCTGAACTCTACCCTCTCCTATGGAGAGATTCCTTTTCCTGCACAGGATCTTTAACCTGTGTAACGTAGGTTAAAGTTAAGTGAACCACAAATTAAATAGATTGTGTGAGTTGCTCGCATAGAATGTGATATCAGGTTGCACCACCCAGTGCGACTTGATATCTATATACTGTGTGGACATATCCACAACTTATTATTCAGGTCCGTAGACCAAAAGAAACCATCTTGTCACAATGGCTAGGATTAAACGAACCACAATCCTAAAACGATAGCCACTAAGGAATTAACTGCCAGGACGCACAATGTGCATCAGTATGCAGAGCCCAGGACGGTGCCAAGTCACCGTCACTCAATAGTAGTAGTCCATCTAGAATCATCGATCAGATCATCAGGATCATCTTCATTTACTATAAAGAACTTCGAAGAAGAAAGACGTCTTTAATGGTAACAACAAGCCTGCATCGAGACTGCATGGGTGACCGTCAATGACATCGAGCTTGGATCAAGCATTGATGGGTGACCATCAGTACAAACCGTAGTGCTTCATTAACATCAAATTCAGTGCGGTTACCGGTAGTTCTAGGGCTTTGTGATTGGTTGTCATATAAATAGTGATCGCTACGCAACCAATCGGCGGTTAGGGCAGTAAATTTCCAGACCGGGCTTACCGGCCCGGTCCAGTGCAAGTGTTCTAGTGTTCTAGAAATTAGATAAATTCACGTGTGTAGTGTCTAAAGTTATAGTGTTGTGGTTTCTTCACTAATGTGCAGTGTAATTCTATCCTAGTGGCAAGTGGATTTTCAATAAAGTTAAGTGAAGTAGTAGACTAAGTCTTGGTATAACCAAGCATGCTGCTGCATTTAATCTTCCAGGGTCTATGGACCTGGACGAAAATAATGAGGACATCAGACCTTTCATGTTGTGGGAAGCAGCCTCACAATTTTCGAGACATATATTGGCAAAACAGAAAGCGAGAAAATGCTCGATATCAAAGATATATTCATGAGATACGAGGAGTATTCTTACTCATCACTAATAATTTGGCTACTTTCCCCAGCAGTGAGAGGTCTGATGCATGTGGCGACATCACTTTGACCTGTATGGAGAAATTAGTTAAGATGTATGGCCAAGTACCGGAAAGTGTAACTTTGTACTCGCTCATGTTGAAGGAAGTGAAAGCAGCTGCGATTGAGCTCCAAGCGCAGAGCGTTCTGCCAGAACATGACGCAAGTTCGGAAACAGATTCAGAGCAACCAGTTAAACCAAAAGAAAAGGCCAAATTTGACATACCCATACCACAATTTTTTCTGAGAACTGAATCTGAACCTAGAGAAACTACTACACTCCCAAAAAGAGGAGAAATAAAAGTAAAAGTAAGGTATTAAAGTATCAAAAACCACTGAAAATATTTCTGAAAAGAAAACCCAAGATTTATCCAAACAAGTCAAAGTGAAGTCTCCCACTGTAGTACCAGGGGTTGAGATTTCTAACAAATTTGCAGCATTAGCTGTCACAAGTATGGAAGCATCAACTTCTGGAACTTCCTCTACAGTGGTTCCACCTGTTATGCTGGTCCATCGACGATACGACAAATACTACACCTTCTCAAAATGTTGACTCTGCGAAACAGAGGCCCCCACCAATCACTTGTCACTGGTCATGGGGATATGTTTCGTAGAATAAAGAGATAAAGGCACTCATAAGTGGACCACTCAAAGTTGTTAACATAAGAGAAGGTTTGCGTTATTACGCAACTACAATGGAGGACTTTTTAGTCCTTAGACAGTATTTTAATTCCATTCACAAGGAATACTATACTCATTTGACTAAAAAAGGAACTTCCATTGAAGGTAGTGCTAAAACGGCTGCCTTCCAATACTCCCATTGACGAAATAGAAGAGGAAATTAGGTCCTTGGGATTTCCTCTGAAAAGTATTAGGCAAATATCTGCCAAAAAAAGATAACGTAGAGAAACCTCTCCCCATTTTCATTCTTGAACTCGAGCGGACAGCTGAGGCTCTGAAAATTTATGACCTGGAACGGCTGGTTTACTGCGTCGTATCGGTGGAATTTTACAGACCAAGGACTGGCCTCAAACAATGTTTCAGGTGTCAGTCATTTAATCATACCTTTTCCGCATGCTGCCGGAAGCCACGTTGCGGAATCTGTGCCGAGGCCCGTGGACATAAGGACTGTCCAATTAAGGCCTCTGCACAGAGAGATGCTAATTTGCTTAAGTGCGCAAATTGCGGGGCTAACGGACACCCAGCATCCTATCGTGGCTGCCCTGTTTTCCAGGCAGCGCTTGTGAGTTATAATAGGGCAGCTCAACCCAAACAACCTATATCTCAACCTAGGACTTTCACTTCGGTGAAAGTCCAACCTAATGTTTCCTTTTCCCAATCCCTAAATAAGGGCACCTGTTCACTAAACCAAAAGGTGAACAGCAATGTTCAAGGTCAGGGCCAGCAATTGACTAAATTACAACTAGGGCAGCAGGTTGAGGAGTATCTCCAGGGTCTTCAGCCAATATTGGCTGAACTACCCTCTCCTATGGAGAGATTCCTTTTCCTGCACAGGATCTTTAACCTGTGTAACATAGGTTAAAGCTAAGTGAACCACAAACTAAATAGATTGTGCGAGTTGCTCGCATAGAATGTGATATCGGGTTGCACTACCCAGTGCGAGTTGATGTCTATATACTGTGTGGACATATCCACAATTTATTATTCAGGTCCGTAGACCAAAAAGAAACCATCTTGTCACAATGGCTAGGATTAAACGAACCACAATCATAAAACGATAGCCACTACGGAATTAACTGCCAGGAATGCCCATTGGGTAACAGTATGCAGAGCCCAGGACGGTGCCAAGTCACCGTCACTCAATTGTTGTTTTTGTTCCATCTAGAATTCATTCATTCATCAGCATCATCATCATTCATGAGCGAGCTTGTATACAGTGCACGTCGTTTCTGAGAGCAGTATAACAACGCGAAAATTTGATAAAATAAAAAGTAAATTTTCTGCGGGTTTCCAGGTGCTCCACCTCCCAACTGCAGCCCAGCGATCGGCTAATAAGTGCTACTGTCTACTGAGTGTAGTGGTATAGTGTTTTGTGTCTTTTTGGGTGCTGTGAAAAAATCAATAAATCGGCGAGGCTTGGCAGCCAATCAGAAGTGTGCGTGGTGCGCGCACCACCACACAGGGCCACGCCCTGAAGTGGAAAATTTCTTCTAGTGGTTTTCTTTTTGAGTTTATATTGCAATCCAAAGCAACTGTAAACTGTGAGTGGTTTGGATAAAAAGTTCAATCCTATTTTTCGTTATTTTTCGTTATTTTCTTTTGTGTTTGTGTTAGTGCTTTTTCTTTGTATAGTGATTGGTAAGTACCAAATTATGGCTCATTCCAATTTATTAAATGTTAGTGTTGATGTAGAAGAAGTAAACACTAATCCGCTCGAAGACTGGGAAGAGATCTGCTCAAGATTTGAAAGGTTTATTGAACAACAAAATATAAGAGCTGGCTCTAGACCAGCAGAATTAGCAGAACTTATCAGAGGTACATTCTTCATTGTTATGGGTTACCTCCAGACGTACCGAGACTTCGAGCGGACAGAGTATGCTTATGAGCTGACTCGTCAGTATACAAAAACAATTGACGAAATATATAGAAATTCTGATGACCTTGTAAGCTACCTTAATGGCTTACTTGCTGAACTAAAAAAGATTCACAATTGATATCCAAACCTCAGCTTTCTTCGAGGTAGCCGCTGAGGATCCTACATCGCCAAAAATAAGAATAAAAAGGCAAAAACTTTCTGGGTCTACTGAGAGACCATCGCAGCAAGATTACTCCAGAAGAGCAGTAAGGAAAAAAAGACTGACGAGTGAGCCTCATACAGCGATGGCACCAGCAGTGCCCACTCAAAATAGATTTGCTCTATTAGCAGATAGCATGGACACTGCTGAACCATCAAACTCACCTGCTCCTTCTACATCAAAGGAACCTGATGCAATGAATAAAGAGAGGAATTTGCCTGCGACTATGGCGCAGCGCAGACCTACGCAACAGATTGATAAAACCGTAAATTCTTCTAACATTGAATCTGGAAAGGGGAAAAATTCAAATGATCAAAATGTCCCTAAGGAATCGCGACCGCCGCCCATAACAGTTATTGGGCACGCCGGTTTATTTAAAATGAATGCAGAAATTAAATCAAAATTAACCGGCGATCTAAAGGTTGTTAACACTCGTGAAGGTCTGCGTTACTACGCCTCCAAAGTGGCAGACTTTGAAATGTTGCAAACTTTCTTCAAAACTGCAAATAAACAATATTACACTTTTGTTATGAAGAAAGATCTGCCACTTCGGGCTGTGTTGAGGAGACTACCAGCAGTCACTCCAGTCCAGGAAATAGAACAAGAACTTAAGAGTATGGATTATCCCTTAAAATCCATCAAACAAATCACAAAAAAAGAAAACGAAAAAGAAATTCCCTTGCCTCTGTTCATCCTGGAACTGGATAATAGTGATGCTGGTAAGGAAATTTTCAACTTGAACCGTCTCCTCTACACAGTAGTCGAGGTTGTACCTTACCGTCCAAGGGCTGGGCTAAAGCAGTGCTTTAGATGCCAGCACTTTAATCACACTTTTTCGGCCTGTCATAGGGACCCAAGATGTGTGGTTTGTGCTGGTGCTCACAATCATAAGGACTGCCCAGTCAAGGCTGCTGCCTTGACTGATCGGTCCTTATTAAACTGTGCAAATTGCAATGGAGAACATCCTGGCCTCCTTCAGAGGTTGTGAGGTGTATAAGGCTGCCCAGGAAGCTTACCTCAAATCAAGAAATACGGTACCTGCATCTAATGTGCAAACTCCCAGGAGTTTTCAATCTAAACCTATTAGGCCTAATGTGTCTTTCAGGCAAGCCTTAAACACCTCACATATCTCCAAAAGCAAGTTCTATAAGCACTGCTCAGGCCCGTCTTGGTACGGCAATGCAACCTACTGGGCATGGACAACAGTTGCTCAGGGAAGTAAAAGCTACTCTTGCAAGCTTTAACTCTCCCATGGAGCGCATGATGTTCATGGCCCAGCTGGCAAATTTATGTTTCGGAGATGGATAGATTCACCCACGGAAGCTATCTCAATGTCGTGGCATTTAATGCCAATGGTATAGCTACTCAAAAATCTGAGCTAATTACTTTTTTACAAGAAAGAAATATCGACATTCTTCTAATAAATGAAACTCATTTAAAACCGCACAAAAATTTCCAAATTCCGAATTACTACACATACAGAAACGACCGAATTGACGGTCCCCTTGGTGGTACAGCTATTTGTATAAAGCGCTCCCTCGGCCACAGAGTGGTCAATATTCCAAGGCTCCAATTTATGGAAGCCACAGGCATTCTTCTACCAATCTCAAACCGCGAAAACATTTTCATAGCATCAATCTATAGATCTCCCACCAGGCTGCTAACAAGACACGACCTCAATATTCTTACATCAGTCTCCCCTAACTATTTGTTAGCGGGAGATTTTAACGCAAAACATCTTTTCTGGAATTGTCGTGTCCAAAATGCAGCTGGTGTAACATTGCAAAATTATTGCCAGCATCGAAACATAGAAATCTCTGCACCAAGGGAACATACATTCTTCCGACACACAGCTTATGGTATTCGTTCTGATATTCTCGACATAGTGCTATCGAAGAATGTCCCTATTTCTCCACACGTCACTACAGCAACAGACACATTAAACTCTGACCACACACCAATACTATTTAAAATCTCACCCACATTTTTATTGTCCTCCCCGCTTAAACTACAACATGATCACACAGACTGGCAGACTTACTCTACACTGCTTAACCAATGGGTTAAGCCAACACTCTCTGCCGAGTCTACACAACAAATAGAACACAGCGTCCTTGAATTACAGGCCAGTATTAAAACGGCCATAAGACTAGCAACAACACGAACCAATCAAACTTCACAGACAAAAAGCACAGATCCCACACTCCAAAATTATTTAATTCTAAAAAGGCGGTACCTAAAATGGTACCGCGATTTCGGAAGTCACCAACACAAACAGCTATACAATCACTATGCTCATTTGGTGAAAGCCCGTCTTCAAGTTTTAAGGAATGCTGACTGGGAGAAGTCCCTTCAGCATTTCACGGATAACAAAACCCCACCTTGGGTTATTCTTAAACGTATGCGAAGGAGTAGAGCTCCTGCTCCTCCTTCAGCAATACACTACAATGGAAATTGGGCCTATCTCCCTAGGGAGAAGGCCCAACTTCTAGCTGAAAACTTGGCAGACAGGTTTAAACCACATGAGCTCACAACACCAGCTCATGATAATGAAGTACACCGTACTGTTAGTGCGTTTCTTGAGCGTCCTATCCCACATCACCTTCCTGACATACGGCTTTCAGAACTGAAAGCCGTTATCCAGTCTCTCCCCACCCAAAGAGCCCCCGGTCACGACCGTATACCAAACCTGGCGGTAAAACATTTACCGCCAAAAGCCTTACTCCTTTTTCTCCAGATAGTTAAACTTTGTTTCCGATTCCATTACTTCCCTGAAGTATGGAAGAGGGCCAAAGTTATAACTATCCCCAAGCCTGGGAAAGATCCTACCGTCCCAGACAATCTCAGACCAATCAGTCTGCTGCCTGTGCTGGGCAAAATAATGGAGAAACTTATTTTGGCACGTCTAAAAAATGAAATTTCAACACTTAATCTTATACCTAACCATCAATTTGGCTTTAGAAAATCGCACAGTACTCCGCTCCAGCTAGCAAGACTGGTTGACCAGATTGTCACGGGCTTCAATGCTAAGAAATGCACTTTGGCAATATTCCTCGATATTGAGAAAGCTTTCGATACGACTTGGATAAGTGGACTTATCTACAAACTAATCAAATTCAACATTTCGGCTGACTTAGTTAAACTACTTGCAAAATACCTCAGTAACCGAGACTTCTATGTGTCGGTTAATGGGTATAATTCCGACTGTAAGCCTCTGCGGGCTGGAGTCCCACAGGGTGCAGTCCTCTCACCTATCCTATACACATTATATGTGTCTGACTTTCCTTCCTTACCCAATATCCATATAGCTTCCTTCGCTGATGATACATGCTTGTATTATCAGGTTTCTCTCCGCGGCATACTTAAATGTATCCGCATTATCCAAAAAGCCCTCAACACCATTCATACCTGGCTACATCTGTGGAATATCCAAGTCAATGCTAATAAGACACAAGTTGTCTTATTTAGGAGAACCTACAGATGTACTCCCATCCGGCTCACTCTGGGAACTCCAATTCGACCAGAGACTTCAGTTAAGTATCTTGGAGTCCATTTGGACTCCAGGCTTACGTTCAAAATTCACATTCAGAAACTAAAACAACAAGCAAATGCTGCAATTGCAATTTTATATCCATTTATCAAGTCGAATAATCTATCTATTCGGATCAAGCTTACAATATATAAAGCTGTGATCCGCAGCATGTTGCTGTATGGAAGTGAAGCCTGGAGCGTGTTAGCCGCATCCCATAAACAGACATTGCAAGTCATTCAAAATAAATGTTTAAAAATTATCTTGTCCGCTCCTCCACGCACAAGAATCAGCAGGCTTCACGACCTAACGCGAATGCCCTATATTGCGACTACAATTGAAAGAAAGGTCAAAGACATGTTTCATGTCATACAGCATCATGACAATCCAATTGTTCGTAATATAGGACAAGCTTTACAGCAACGTGATGTTCATCGAAATATATTTCCTCAACCATGCATCAGACCTAGGAGATGAGTGTTGTGAAACTGCCCAGGTAGTGTGGCTCACTATCATGTCGCTGGCTTTCGGACTCTCTGCTTGTCCAGCGGCATGATTTTATGATGCCCTATCTGGGTTAGTGAATCACCTCATCTCTAACTAACATATAAATCAACATCTAGAAAAAAATTTGGAAAAATGCTAAAGTCTCAAATGGGATTGAACAAGCGAATAAACTCCAAAAAGATAACCATTAAGGAATTTGGCTGTCAAGGGACTCAAATCAGCCCCAGAACAGCACCCCGGGCGATGCAAGACATTGCCAAGCACTCAGTCAGTCAGACTCAGTCAGTCCGTCTAGAAGAGATCATCATTCATATCATGATCATATGATATCATTCAGCTATGGTAACTCCTTGGGTTAAGACGTCTAGCAAGTGGAGCTCCTAAAGCTTCCTTGGAATCACCGGCTTCGGCTTCGGCCAGCGTTTCTACCTCTACCTGAAACAGTGATACTACTAATAAGTGGTCCATTCTAGTGTAGTGGTAGTGTGTCACGGCACATAGGGGTGCGGCTGGGTAGCCAATCCCAAGCGACCTTCACTTCGGTGAAGTGTTGTTCAATCAGTGGTCCGTCAGTGGTAGTTTAACCATTGTTACACTAACTCTAGTAACTGCGAGTAGTGCATTAGGCCAGTGTTAATTGGTGTTAAGTGTTTAGTGAAGTTTAAAAGTGTCAAGAACTAAGTCTTGAGTATCAAGCATCATGGCAAGTTCTAGTACAACTCCAAAAGAAAACGTGAGTACAGATACGAATATGAAAACTTCAGAGGAGCCCAGTACTCTCAAAATTTGGGAGAATACGTATTATAGGATGCAGGAAATATTCAGGGGACAAACATTTGTTGATTCAAAATATAATGAATTAAAGGAAGAAATAGCAGGAGTCTTTGTACTCATCAACAACTACCTAAATACGTACCCAAAATTTGAGAGAACTGAAAGTGCGTATGATCTAACCATACACTCTGTCAAACAAATACAGTTATATAGTAATAGTTGTCAAACAAAAGAAGAATATCTAAGAAACATACTTGCAGAAATCAAAACTGTAGCAATGGAGTTCCAAACTTCTTGCTTTTTCACATCAGCTGATTCACTACCTGAACCTACAATCATTGCTACTGCTCAATTAAAAGAAAAATTGAAGCAAACAAAAAATGCACAAAAGAGAAAGACAATTGTATGGTTGGCTCAAATGCAAAGGCATCTGCAGTACCTGTACAAAACGGATTTGCTGTACTAGCAAACACTAGTGATACTGCAGAGCCGCAGGCTCCTAAAAATGGTCCTACAAGTGTCAATAGGGTTCAAACAGCTGCTGTACCCTCTGAAGTGACCAATGCATATAAAGGGCCTAGACCTCCCCCAATAACAGTACCGGACAAAAGCGATTTATTTAGAATCAACAGAGAAATAAAAGCTAAATTACAACATGACTTAAAAGTAGTCAACACTTCAGAGGGACTAAGGTATTACACAGCCTCAGTGGAAGACTTCAAAGTAGTCAAAGAATTTTTCACTAACAATGGAAAGCAATACTATACACATGTAATGAAACAAGAGCTTCCACTGAAGGCTGTGCTAAAAAGATTACCAGTCGAAACTCCTATTGAGGAAATACACGAAGAGCTTTTGAAACTAGAATATACCATAAATTCAATCAAACAAATCTCAAAAAAAAAATATGAAAACATTATCAAGCTTCCATTATTTATAATGGAGCTAGAAAACAATAAAAAAGGAAGATCAATCTTCAATCTTCAAAAGCTCATGTATACTATAGTAGCTGTTGAGCCCTACAGACCTCGATCAGGACTTAAACAGTGCTTCCGGTGTCAGCGCTTCCACCATACTTTTGCAGAGTGTCACCTCACCCCGCGTTGTGTGATATGTTCTGAAGCACACAACCACCAAAACTGCCCAAAGAAAACAGCAGCACTTACAAATAAAAAGTTGCTAAAGTGTGCAAACTGCGGTGGTGAGGGACACCCTGCATCGTATCGACAATATCCAGCATACCAAGCTGCACAAAATGCCTTCTTAAATAAAACAAAAGTTAACCAGAAAAAGTCAGAGCCTAAAACATTTCATTCAAAGCCAATCGATCCCAATAAAACTTTCAGCCAAATTGTGGCACCAAACCTAACTCAAACAAGAAAAAAACATAAGCACTGCTCAACGCCAGACGAGGTCTAATCTTGATACTGCTACTTCAGACCAGGGACAACAACTTCTCCAAGATCTTCAGAGAATGTTATCTGGCCTGAGATCTCCAATGGAGAAGATGATGTACCTGGCCTCAATAGCACAAATATGTTTCGGCGATAATGGATAGGTTCCGTCGTGGAAGCTATCTCAATGTCATGGCATTTAATGCCAACGGTGTTATTAGACAGCTTCAAGATCTAATAACATTTACACAAACAAGAGATATTGACATTCTTCTACTAAATGAAACTCATTTTAAACCAAATAACCGTTTCAAAATTCCGAATTATAGAAAATATAGAAATGACCGCTTAGACGGTCCCCTTGGGGGCACAGCAATTTGTATCAAGCAGACAATTTGCCATAGAGTAGCTCATATACCCAGGCTTCAGTTCATTGAAGCCACCGGATTTCTTCTGCCTATCTCTCACCGTGAAACCATATTTATAGCTTCAATATACATATCACCGGTTCGTATACTCACGAGACACGACCTCAATATTCTTACATCTGTCTCCCCTAGTTATTTACTAGCGGGAGATTTTAACTCAAAACATCGTTTCTGGAACTGTCGTGTCTCAAACCTTTCAGGTACACTACTCTTAAATTACTGTCATCAAAACAATATAGAAATCTCTGCCCCCAGGGAACCAATACATTACAGCCGCACAGCCTATGGAATCACTACTAGTACGCTCGACATAGCCCTATCGAAGAATGTCCCTATCTCGCCACACATCACTACAGTAATAGACGCACTAAACTCTGATCATACACCAATACTCTTCAAAATTTCACAAGCATTTTTATTAACTTCACCTATACACATCCATGGATAACATAGACTGGCAGAATTACACAGACATGCTTAACCAATGGGTTAAGCCTACACTATCTGCTCAGTCTACAAAACAACTTGAACACTCCGTCCTCAACTTACAGGCCACCATTAAAACGGCCATTACACTATCTACAACGCGAACAAATCACACTGCACGACCACAGCAATACGATCCCACACTACAAAATTATTTATTTCTAAAGAGACGATACCTTAAATGGTATCGTACTTTTGGCGCTCCCCATCACAAACAGCTATACATTCGATATGCTCATTTGTTACGGAACCGATTATAGGAAATGAGAAACGCTGACTGGGATAAAACTCTTCAGCGTTTCTCAGATGAACAAACTCCGCCTTGGGAGGTAATAAAAAGAATTAAGAAAAGCCGTACTCCCCCACTACCGACTGCTATTTACCACAATGGGACTTGGGCCTATCACCCTCAGGAGAAGGCACAAGTCCTCGCGGACAATTTATCGCAGCGGTTCCGTCCACATGAGCTTACAACACCAGCTCATGAAGCCGAAGTGCACCAAACTGTTAGTGAATTTCTTGAAAGACCTATCACTCATACCATTCTTGACATACGGCTTTCAGAATTGAAGGCCGTAATCCATGATCTTCCGTCTGAACGTTTCCCCGGTCACGACCGGATACCTAATTTGGGGGTAAAACATCTACCGCCAAAAGCCTTAATCCTCCTCCTATAAATAGTGAAGCTCTGCTTTCAATTCCAATACTTCCCTGAAGTTTGGAAGAAAGCCAGAGTTATCACTATTCCTAAACCTGGTAAAGATCCCACCAACCCTGACATTCTACGACCAATCAGTCTTCTACCTGTGCTGAGCAAAATACTGGAGAAACTTATTTTGGCAAGATTAAAAATTGAAGTCTCGACACGCGCATTGGTTCCAAATCATCAGTTTGGTTTTAGAAAAGCACTTTGCACTCCGCTGCAGCTTGCTAGACTGATTGATTGAATTGTTACGGGATTCAAATCCAAGAAATCTACTACAGCAATCATTTTTGCATTGAGAAAGCTTTCGACACTACTTGGATAAATGGATTATTATATAAATTAATCAAATTCAACATTTCGGCTCCTCTAATTAAACTTAATGCTAAATACCTAACTGATCGGCAATTTTATGTGTCAGTTAGTGGGTATGATTCAGACTGTAAGCCTCTCTTAGTGGGAGTTCCTCAGGGTGCAGTTCTCCCACCACTTCTGTACACACTCTATGTGTCAGATTTCCCAACATTTAATCATATCCAAACAGCATCCTTTGCAGATGACACTTGTGTCTTCTACCAATCCAGAATCAGAATACTCCCACACCGCATCCGTATACTCCAATCTGCACTAAATTCCATTCATTCCTGGTGTCGTCTGTGGAATATTCGGTTAAATGCAAACAAGACACTAGCTGTCCTATTTGCACGAACCTACAGACGACCTCCTGTACAACTCACCCTGGGAGCTCAACAAATCCGCTCTGAAGCTTCAGTCAAGTATCTTGGAGTTCATTTGGACTCCAGGCTTACGTTCAAAATTCATATTCGACATATCATTCAAAAAGCAAATGCCGCAATTGCGCTTTTATATCCATTTTTCAAGTCACCTACCTTATCGACACGGATCAAAGTGAAGCATGGAGCATTCTCGCTGAATGTCATAAAAAGAAAGTGCAAGTAACTCAAAATAGAGTACTAAAAATCATATATTCGGCACCCATGTATACGAGAATGGCCAGGCTTCACGACCTAGCACAGATGAAGTATATTGCGACATCAATTGAAAATAATGTAGCAGAAATGTTACATAAAATAACAAATCATTCAAATCCAATTGTGCGCAATATAGGGCGTATGCTACAACAACGTGCTGTCCACCGAAACATATTTCCCATACCAGACACTTGAAGGACCAAATAATGAAATGAGTGCTGTACAACAGCCGGATTAGCGTGGCTCATTCTGCGCGGCTGGCTTTCGGACTCTCTGCTTGTCCAGTCGCGTAGTTTACGATGCCCTGCACCGGTGAGATGACACCTCATTTCACCATATTTGTATCGGCTCAAAGCTAGACACGTTAACGCCGCTAACACAGACGGTTAAATGGTTAAACTCCACACTGATAACCACAAAGGTATTGGCCATCAGGTAGCCGCAACTGGTTACAAACGTGGCACATTGGGCAATGCTAGAACATTGCCGCTTATTAGTAGTACCAACTAGAAGACACTACACAACTGACCAGTTCATGGTTCAACGACTTAGTAAAGGAAGCATCTGCTACTTTACGTGACGCTCTACTGCCAACAACACCTACAGATTCTATAGTAGAAAAGACGGAGCGACCGAAGAGCAACATTCCAGCAAGAACCAAGCTTAGATATCAACGAAAGCAAAGGGAAGAAACTGCTCTGCCAGGAAAGTCAGCAGCGTCGGCCACTGATAAAGTTGAGTCCCATCTGGTCGTCTTCCAGCCTGCAGAGACCTCATCATGTGATAATGGACGGGACTGTGGAGGCTCGAAGTCGACGGACTCGCTCCCAAAGAAGATATGGACCTCTTACCTGCTGGTACTTCGGGTTTATACCTATATATTGGCAGCAGTGAACGAGGAATTCTTCAAATCCGAGCCTGGCGCATTCATTTACGAGAACACCAGGCTCGGTACAAGGGTCAGGCTAAATTCAATTATAGCCTACAAAAAGTACCAGCAACTGCTTAAGAAGAACAAGATCCCCTACAAGGAAGAAAAGAAGCAACAAGCGACAGCTACAAGAAGAGTGGTTTTAAAAGGCATAGACCACACCATTGAGCCATCTTACATTCAGAGTGACTTGAAGGCCAATGGATTCCGGGCCTTAAAGGTTGTCAATATGACATCCGGAAAGACCAGGAACCCATTGCCCATGTTTGTGGTCACTCTGAGAGATGGCCCAGAGGTGGAGGATCTATACAAACTACGCAGGCTCATTCAATTCAAGGTGAAGATCGAGCCCTATCGGCGCATGAAGAAAACGGTAGCACAGGTCATCCCAGCTACCCCAAAGAAGACAGTGAAGGTGGAGCTTGCTGAATTACTCTAGTGTTTTGAGATCTATTGTTGATTTATGTTTAAGTGTTTAGGAAAGAAAGATGAATCAATCTTTGCTTCTTATGGGCCCGGGCAAATGCTTTTGATTGATAACCTTGGATGTTATGAACTCTACGCCAATATATACAACTGAAACAAAAGACGATCCAAAAAGAAAACTGCACGAATGGCGCAGAGCGTGGTTATCGCCAGCACAAAATGGTTTGCAGTGCGTGGTTTATCAATATAAACCGCACATTTTAAATTGAGCTACAAAGCAGTGGCAATTCCAGGGAGGGGACCCCCAGAATTTTTTAAAGATAAACTATGATTCTAGGTAATGAACTTTTATCGTGCACTTAAAAAAATCAAATAAACTTCGGTGTATTAAGTAGGAAAAAGCGTTGCTGACTGGTCACGCGTAAACTGGTGATCGAGTTTCTCGTATGTATATCTTAATATATAAAAATTACGTGTCACGTTGTTTGTCCGCGATGGAATCCTAAACTACTGAACCGATTTTAATAGAATATTAGACACTCTGTGCTGTTTGATCCAACTTCAGACTTTGAGAAGTTTATAACTAAATTTATAGTAATTTATTGCAAATTATTTGTTCCATACGTTTCTAACAGATGGCCGTGTAAGGTAATTGGTTTATTATTTAACCAGGTGGCTGTGCTTTTTTTTGCAAACGCGAATTTCAATTGAATTACAAATATTGATTATTTCATAATTTAAGTGTGTTTGTGTTTATTTCATTTTCAACATATTGATAATAATATTAATTTCGTGTGTTAGTATTAGTTTTAAGTAATCTGGCTGAAATATAGCAACTTAATTTAAATATAACTGGACAGAGAAGGTACGTTGAACTATATGGCGAATCAGTTCTAGAGACCATGAATGATAATATATCAAGTGAATTTCCGCAAATTGGTATAGGCCTATATGACATAAATCTTACATTTAAGAAGAATGTCAATTTAAAAACATATGAAGATTCTAAGGAACGGAGTAACAGAATTGCAAGTAAGTCTGTTAGTTATAATAATATGCCTAATATTACAGAAACAATCTCCATGCCTCAATTAAATGAAAAACAAGATGACTATAATATATCACAAGATGATATTACTATACAGAGACTTCTTGATGATGATGAGAATCCAAACTGCCAACAAGTTCGTAGAAAAAAACGAAAGTATAAGCCTCCTCAAAATATTCCATCCATAAATGTATATAATCCTTATGATACACTTATGGATGATACTGAGAATGCAGACAACATAAATTCATCTCAATCAACAAAACCACTTCCACATAAACCACCACCCATATTTATACCGGGTGTAGTTAATGTACCAGAACTAAAAAATTGTGTAAAAGAAAAACTTTCTTATTTAGATTTATCACTTAGTTTACTACAACACATTTTAACGTATACATTAGCCAGAGCAACGCGTGGCTGGGACATCTATATATATATATATATATATATATATATATATATATATACATATATATATAACTTATATATATATATATATATATATATATATAACTAAGTCGGATTAGTTACATATTTCTAACTCAAGAACGGCTGGACCGATTTTTATGATCTTTGATTTGTTGGATTTGTTTCCGCCCCAAATAGCAGATAACTACTAAAACATCGGAAAAATTAACGTAAAAATATTTAAAGGCGAAACGACGTTCGCCGGGCCAGCTAATATATATATTTAGCAGGTGTATCTCTAAGAGATCGAAAGAGAAGTCAATATATCAGAGATGAACTACAAATATATAATATAAACTAGAAAATACACACAAGTAAACGTAATTGGTTTGAACATATACAAAGAATGCCAAATAATCGTTAACAAAACAGCTGCTTCATTATAGGCCTCTAGGCCGAAGAAATGTAGGAAGACCAAAACGTCGTTGGAAGGAAGACCTGCACCTGCGGCATGTAGTGCGCCGGAGAGCGGAACGGGCCAACATGCCCATACCTTGAAGAAGATGATATATATATATATATATATATATATACATGGTATGGTGGTGTAACGGATAACACGCTGAGGTACAGACTCAGAGTTCCGGGTTCGAATCCCGTCCAGGCATTTATTTTTCTTATCATACCATATTAAGCTTGCATTGCTCAATGTTAAACATTTAATTATAACATATATATATATATATATATATATATATATATATATATAGGCTATATATAATTCTTCTGTATGCGTATTTGTCAGTGAACTTCTCCCTTACGACTGGACCGATTTTGATTAAATTTTTGTGTGTGTCTGTTTGAGTCCCTCCATGGTTTAGATTCACAGTTGGACCCTCTAAAACCTGTCGTTGTAGGAGTTCACCTCAAGTGAAAATTGAAAAATCGCTCCAGCGGTCACATTTTTCGACGTTTCAAAACTCAATATTGTCCAAAAATGAGCGAAATTTCGACAATTAGAAGTGGAGGTTTACTTGAAATCCGAAATTAAAACCTCCTGTATATCGACTAGAAAGATTTGGATCTTTTTTTTCTGTGTGTTTGAATGGGTCCCTGGATGGTTTATATTCACAATTGGACTTGGTAGGTGGCGCGGCGATCGGGTTATAGGATTTTTTTTGTCAGATGCGTAGTCATCTGCATTATCGTTATGTTCCGACATAACTATGTGATGTCATCATTCACACTTCTTGAGCTACAACAGAAGGCTGTAAGAGGTTTTCTTGCGAACTTACTTAATAATATCTAATTATGTCCTAATTGCTGAATTTTATGGTAAAAAGTAACATATTTTTATCGTCCGCCCATGGCATGAGAAGAGAACGTTCGCGCAGGACAACGTGTGTCGGGTACGCTAGTATATATTATATATATATATATATATATATATATGTTGTGTGTGTGTGATCTTAAAAAGTTCTAAAAATGGTCGTTTATTTGTATGTTGTACTATTTACTTATTATTAACTAACTAACTAACTCACTGGCATTGTTGAACCCGTAGGTTGATGGCCGCGGTGACCTAAGCATTCCATATATCCCTATCCTGGGCTAATGTTATCCAATCATCCCCTGTATAATCAGCTTCCCTCAAATGTGGTTAATATTATTCTCCCACTTTAATCTCGGTTTGCCAACTGAGCGTTTTCCATTTAGTTTTCCTACAAGATTCTATGCCCCTCTTTCATTCTCCTTTCCTATGACACGTCCTGCCCATTGCAGTCTACGTGCTTTTGTTTGATATGAATATTATTAATATTATATAAGGCGGCTTCGTGTGGCAAGCTGTTAGACGCTCGCCTCTAACCGCTGGTGTCCCGAGATCGAGTCTCGGTCACTCCATGTAGGTTTCGTGGTGGACGACGAAGCTTGGGCAGGATTTTCTCGGGGTTTCTCAATTTTATCTGCCACAAATTTCATTCCACCGTTCATCCATGCTCATCTCATCCATTTAATTTAATTTAATTCATCTGCCCCTGTGATGATGCGTCAGGCGTGGTCGGCCGGCACCATTGTCAATCACAGATGTCATCTTATCTCTCGACCCAAACCTGATTTGGCCACGAGTAGAAGATATTTATTTATATTATTTTTAGAGACCATTGAACATCATATGTATGTATAAGTAGTTCTTATAATAATTTACGATATCCCATTTTGAGAACTTCTCTTCAACCTTTACTGATAATCGTGATGTAAAATATGTAAGTTTATAATTTATTAATCTGTACGACATACACGTTTGCATAAATTTGAATACTTTAAATGCCAAATAACTATACAAGCATATGAACAATCACCTGAGGATTATATATATATATATATATATTATATATATATACGCGCACGCGTGTGTGTGTGGGTTGTTTTAGAAAAAGTATACTAAAAATGCGTAATACTTAACTGAAAACTGAGGTAAAAGTAACTTAAAATGCGCTATATTAATATACACTCGTCAATGTAGAAGATATATAATAATAGTTTTAAGTCAAAGATTGAAGAGAACAGACAAGTTTAAATAACACGCTAACCAAAAAATGAAGGTGTGTCGAGCATCGACCTAATCTAGTCTGCACATTTTGGCACATTTGTTATTCTAATCTAATCAATAATCTTACGTGAAATAGTCTATAATGGGGCCTTGAATAAATAATATTGCTAGTACCAATTATAACTGATGTTATTCAATTATTAGTATCGTTATGTATCTGTGTGTATATTAACTAATGATCCGTTGTTAGATTCACAGACAGATACGTCGCATTTGAATTAGCTTTACTTTATTATTGTTATTATTATTATTATTATTATTATTACTATTATTATTAGTATTAGTATTAGTATTAGTATTATTATTAGTATTATCATATAAATATTATAGTTTTTACAAAAAAATACATATCTCTCTGTTAGTAGTACTTATCATGTATCATTTAGAGAACATCGCTTCAAGACTTCAAATGGGTGTATTTAGTTTAAATTGGCAATTCTGCTACAATAAAATAGAAGAAAATATGGTGTACCTGGGATTTTGAAATTCTCTTGTTACAGTTTGAAGACTGTGACAGAATATCTTGCATATCGTGACTGATGGTATTTTTTATTTATTTATTTTCTCTTGATGCATCAAAAGGCGTAGTACTGGCATTATCGAATCGAGGAATCGATGTGGCGCTACTGAGGTAAAAGACGTGGATTTCCCTAGAGAGGCAGTGACTACCGCTTCTGGTAACGGATTACCATAATTCCGTCTTGACTACTCAAAAGATTGGAAGCTCAAAATACGACAGTATCAATGTTGCGAGTTTCACATGAAAATCTTTGCAGACATTTATGATGCAAATACGTTGAAAACATCAGCCATAATTTTTATTTATTCAACGTTTATTTTCCTGTCAATTGAACATTTAACAAATAAATCGGAAATAAAAAAGGAATATTAAATATAGCAGTAAGATGTGTTTTATTTACTATCAATACATTCTATAGTGTATAAAAGTTAGAGAAATGAATCAATAATAGTAGTACTAAATTGTAACCTAAGTAGTATGCTCTCACTCCTGTAGGATGCAAAAGCGTCATATAGGCAGCACTCCAGCGTATTCCGTTTTTTTGGAAATGCCTTGATAATATCCTCCTGTGGGAAGCAGAGTCTTATAGGCAGAACTGTTTGTTTGGATATGCCTTGATAGTATCCTCCTGTGGGAAGCAAAGGATCTTATAGGCAGCGCTCCAGCGTATTCTAATTTTTTTTGGAAGTGCTTTGGTAGTATCCTCTTCTGTGAAGCTAAGGATCTTATTGGTAGCACTACAGCTTTGGATATGCCTTGATAGTATTCTCCTGTGGAAAGCAAAGGATCTTATAGGCAGCGATCCAGCGTATTCTATTTTTTTGGAAGTGCTTTGGTAGTGTCCTCTTCTGGGAAGCTAAGGATCTTATTGGTAGCTCTACAACGTATTCTACGTTTTCAAAATGCCTTGCAAGTATCCTCCAATGGGAAGCAAAGGGTCTTATAGGCAGCACTCCAGCGTATTCTGTTTTTTTGGAAATGCATTGATAGTATCCTCCTTTGGGAAACAAACGATCGTATAGATAGCACTCCAGCGTATTTTTTGTTCTCGAAAATGCCTTGAAAATATCGTCGTGTGAGAAGCAAAATATATTATAGGTAGCACACCAGCGTATTTTTTTTCTTGGAAATGCGTTGATAAAATCCTGCTATGGGAAACAAATGGCCTTATAGGCAGTACCCCAGCGTACTGTATGTTTTTGTAAATGACTTGAGAGTATCCTCTTGTGGGACGCAAAATATATTATAAGTATCACTACAGCGTACTCAGTTCTATTTCTGGAAATGCCTTGATTATATCCTCCTGTGCGAAACAAAGATTCCAATAGGGAGCATTCCAGCGTATTCTATTTTTTGGAAATGCCATGATAGTAACCTTCTGTGGCGAAGCAAACGGCCTTATAGGCAGCACTCCAGCGTATTCTATTTTTTTAATACCTTGATATTATCCTCCTGTGGGGATCAAAGTATCTGATAGCGTATTTTTTAAATACTTTTCTAATATCCTCGTATTGGAATAAAGGGTCTTATAGGCAGCACTGCAGCGTATTCAATTATTTTAAATACCTTGACAATATCCTCCTATGGAAAGCAAAGTGTTCTATTGGCAGCACTCCAGCGTATTCTATTATCTTGAAAATGTCCTCCTTTGGGAAGGAAAGGGTTTTTGTAGACAGAACTCCAGCGTATTCTATTGTTTTTAAATACCATCATAATATCCTCTTGTGGGAAGCAAAGGGTGTTATAGGCAGCACTCGAGCGTATTCTTTTTTTTTTTTTTTTTTTTTTTGGAAATACGTTGATAATATTCTTCTGAGGGAAATAAATGGTCTTACAGGCAGCACTTCAGCGTATTTGATTTTGGAAGTACATTGATAATATCTTCCTGTGGGAAGCAAGAGGTCTTGTTGTTAGCACTGCAGCATATTCTTTTTTTTTTTGGAAATGCCTTGATAATATCCTCCAGTAGGAAGCATGGGGTCCTATAGGTAGCACTCCTGCGTATTCTATTTTTTTCGTTTAGAAATAACCTTTAAAATATCTTCCTTTTTGCAGAAACTATGGCGAGGGACATATTTTCAGAAATCATGAAGTACCTCAGATTTGACAATATACGTAGTTAGCGCTTGGTTACAGATAAATTTGCCCTTGTTTCTGAAATATGCAATCCTTGTAAACAAAATTGCATTCTCTGTTTCCAAACAGGCCCAAATCTTTCTGTTGATGAACAGCTGTTTCCATCCAAATGTAAGTGTCCATTTTTACAGTACATTGCCAGTAAACCAGATAAATTTGGAATAAATTTGGCTGTCGATATGGATACCAAATATGTCTGCAATGGTTTCCCCTACACTGGCGAAGATGATGCTAGAAGAGCCGAAGAATCACTTGGTGAGAATGTAGTTCTTCGTTTGCTGACTCCATTCACAGGAAAGGCCTGAATGTAACAACAAACAACTTTTTTACGGCATCAAAGCTTGGAAATAAACTGAAGACTAAATCAATATATTTGGTGGGTACTGTGAATCGAGTAAGGTGGGAGGTGCCACCATCAGTAAAGGAAGGTCGAGAATCGCATCGCACAACTGTGTTGTTCCAGAAAGGTTATTCTCATTCAAAATTAACTGTATACAAGTAAGCCAAAAAAAATTATTTCAACTCTCTGCACTCGACCGTAGATATTGCCACCAATGAAAAGAAAACCCTTCAAATAGTAAGCTTTTACATCTCTACCAAATATTGAGTGGATATTGTCAACCACATGAAATTAGGTTCTCGGAGTTGGCCGGTATATGTAGGCCTACTGTATAACATACTTCATTTGGCAGCAATAAATTCATGGGTTCTTTATAAAATCACATCAGGAAGAAGAATGAGCAGCAGAAATTTCATCCCAGAGTTGTTCTTGGAACATGCTACGTATATGCCTTTGAGAAATCAAGTATCTTCATATGCATAAATACTTATGTTAAACGAATAGAAGAACCCAAGAGAAATGTAATCCAAAATGAGTTGCAAAGTAGGTAACTGTAAAGGAAATAAAACTTGCGATATCTCTATGGGATGCCCGAAATCTGTGTATGGGAAGTGCACGGCATGCACAAAAATTATGGTGTTCAAAATGTGTTTAAACTAGACGTACATAACTATTCATTCACTGTACTGTACACAGTCAACTTGAAATAAATATTTTGTTCTGCTTCTCTAAAAATATTTTAAGTTTTCAAGTTTGAAGTGAATTCGTTTCTTTAAACAATCTAAATGTATTGAAATTAGCGATTTATTTAGTATAGAATTCTTTACAAATTACTATCTGACATCTTAGTCTTGTTAGACAAAGATGAAACACACAATTTAAAAACATATTTAGCAACGGGTCAAAATGACCCGCCCGTCCTTATAATAGACTGCTTTACTCACTCCTTCTAGTGTTAAATGATGTATAACAATAATTCCGTTTTGTAATAAAAATATACCAATAATAATAGTAGTACTATGTAGTAACATTAGTAATATGCTCTCACTCCTATGTGAAGTATAGAGTCTTATTGGTAGCACTGCAGCGTATTCTCTCCTTTTGTAACAAGATTTATTTGTAACACTTTCCAAGATATTCTGCCTATGGTTTTATAGTACAAATTATAGGCCGCCACATGCCAGTTATTCCTGTGGTACTTAACTGACACCTCTTGCTGGAAACTCTCCAAGCCAGAAGGATCGATAGGCCGCGCTTTCGCAGTATCTATGCGAACATCTGGATCAAGTCAGCTTTTGCCCTTTTGCTCCACCTGATATCTCTGTCCTCGTTGAGCTAGCCTTAGGGCAGATTCACCACCCCAGTCAAGCTCCCCGCCTGATAGTGTTCTTGAATCGGATCACGCGGGGCTCGAGCGCCGCAAGCGTCTGTGGCCCTGCCGGGATCGCTGGGAATACGAGCCCCCCACTCGCGAAGAACTGGACAGAAGCAACGCTTCGCCGTGCAGCAATCCCTAAGCGCTTGGCACGAGAATAACGCGACGCCGGGTTACAAGCACGCGCTCCGCCGAACCTGGTAAGTAAAGGAACAATTAAAGTAGTGGTATTTCATTGTCGACGGAGAGATGAGCCACGCGCTTCCCACTTACGCTATACCTCTCATGTCTGCTTAGAGTGTCAGGCTCTAAACATGATCTTCTTTCCCCGCTGATTCCTCCAAGCTAGTTGCCTTCACTTAGAGAGTGGTTTCTCTAAACAAAATATGATACCTTAGTGTGGTGTCTTAAAGATCACCGTAGTATGCCCAGATCCCAAGGATCTCGTTATTAGACTGTCCTCAACCAAACTACAATATTATTTTATTTAACTAAACAAAACTACAGAATTACAATTAGTATTATTGAGTTAGAAAGACTACACAAAACTACGAATAACTACATCTACAAATTAATAATAACCACAATTATTCTACAATATAGGCCTATGTTTCCTATTGGTAACCAGCAAGAATCCCTAATACCAACCGCAATCCAGCTCTTTTCAGCTGGTCTCAGCTGTTACATATATTAGTAGTATACTACCTAAATTTTAGTTAATAACTAAAAGCAACAACTACAAAATATAATTAAAATTATTAAAGCAATTTGTACTAAGCGCACTATATTTACAACAAACTACATATACATATAGGCCTATATGTATATATATAGGCTATATATACATAATTAAAGTACTGAGTTATAATTATTTTATTTAGTAGGGTAATGATGTATATTGAAAATATTTGAAGTTATTCTCATGCAAGTTTACAATTATTGAAATTTGTGTTAGGTTAATTATATTATTAGTTATTATTTATTTAATAAGCACTAATTAATGTAGAGAAAGCAACAATTATCATTCATATCAAACTTGGACATTTCTCTCGTGCAGGCGAGCCGATCTTCATCTTCTGATGTTCTTCTCTTTCTGCCTGCGAAGCTGCAGCCCTTGGAGCATTCCTGTATTCCTCTTTCGCCGCACGAGATATTCTGTCCGCAAGATTCTTTATATCTGGAAAATGAATAGTATGAAATAGCATGACACTAATTTAGCATCGTTGCAGTCTTTCTCTTTTACTGGACTCAACATCCTCATTCACTAGCCACTCTATGTCAACGTGTTCCGGCCTAGACGTAGCACCACACAGGGGACACAAGTCATCAGCCCTGCGCCTTATGCGATGTAAGTAAGCACCATATGGACCACGCCAAGTCTAAAAGTGAACCAGCCACGGGAATGCACCAATATGAGCCTGTCTCAGCCGGTCTACTATATCTCGAAAGAACTCGCGAACCTTCCTTCTCTTGCCAATGTCATCCGATACTCTCTGCCATTTGGAGAGTAAAGCTATTTTAATTTCGAATTTATTCACAGCATTCACACTAATGATTTTGCGATCTTTATTCCAATATTTTTTCTTGAATCAATAATTGGATCCCCTAAGGCGAATTGTAATCTAAAAGCCAAATTCCCATAATAACGAAAAATGACAGAGCTGAGATAGTGTCAAACGAGCCAGAGAGCCGCACGAGAACCTTTCTTTGAGTCCTTCTCTAATGTAGTACTATCCGCTTATCAGTAGCCCAATGCGTTCGTACACTGGCTGCATAGCCAACAATGGCGGTTAACAGTGCATCATGATAAATACGCAAAATAAGTAGAGGCAAGTAAAAATTATAGTTTCCAAGTCTCACGAGCTTCATCATCAGACTCTCACCCTTAGTTCTTACTAAAAATGGCGTTGTAACCGACGCTAATTTGCTGAGCCGTGTTCTCAGCCATGTGACCTGCCTCAAAGCAAGTCCGGTTGAGTTCCGACATCCCGCCTATAGAGGATAGATTTTAAGCGATATTGCTGCGCCCTCAAAAGTTCTGTCTTATCCTAATTAGGGTATTTTTATTCCTCGTCTTGGGCATTATAGAACTAGCCATAATCGATCCTGGAAATTAATCTGTCCAACATAAATGTATATGTCCTGCCCGTTCGGTGTGCATCTCTTCTTCCTTAATGAACATAGTATATACACGTTAGACTATTCCTTTTTCTCGCAGTCATTTCTTACGTGATCTGCTTCACCACGGTGTGAGCAGACTAAGTACTCTTTCTTGCAGTATTTCATCAGATGACCCAAGTCCTGGCATTTCATGCAGCCAGCCACATTGATATAATCCTTCACATTGTTAGAGTTAAAACCTATAAAGATAGGTCCTCGTTTAAGATGCTCCCGTCTCATTTTCGCCCTTACCTCCACTACATGGTGTACCGAACACTTGTTCTTGGGACCCGCCTTAAACCGAGCCAGGAGGTTCTTCTTAAACACTTCAAAAGTCATCATTTCTGCTACATTTTGTTCATCGAGGGTATTCACGAGCTCTTCTTCATTCAATGCACTGCTGACATCACATATTATCATTAGCGGTTTCCCCTTTCTTGGTTTTTCGATCTTATCTACCTAGTAGATAGGGACAGAGGTAATCTCGTTAATCCATTCATGCGCGTCACTAATCAGATGTAGAGACATTTTAACCTCTCACATATAATAAAGTGACTGGCTGGATAGAATGACATCGAATTCAAAACGGATTGGAGAGGAACAAAAAAAAAACTTCTAGTCGATACATGTTGTGTATTGAACTGATGCTTATTATCCTTACATAGAAAGGTCTACGACCTATTAGGACATGTTTTTAAAATTTTGATTCACACAATGACATGTAACGATTACCACAACATGTTAAGAGCATAATTTACACATCTCAGACAACACTATTAATTAAGACAAAGCACACGATCCACTAAACTAGATGAACACTAAAGAGCGATTTCACCATGTGTAGGCCGGTATCATAGAAAGGATCTAAAATGTTACACAGCATCTGGGAGTATAGCCGGAGTATCCTCTCTCAGGCGATATAAATTGTAGACATGGTCCTCCTGGTTTTGCAGAATATTGGAGCCGGATTTCTCACTAGGAAACGAACTGCAAGGAAAATCATCAAAGCATTGGGGTGGGATAAATTGATGAAGATGTTCTCAGCGTCCTGTTCTCAAAGTGGGATATAGTTCTATCAATGATAATGGTGATGAAAGGGTGATTATAATAGCCAAATGACGTAGCAGACTAAATGGTCCTTGAAGTTTTGATCAAATTCGGGCATATTCCATTTATGACAACGGATATTAATACAAAATGTCATAAATAAATGTTTGATAAGTTTAAAAACTGTATTTATTACTCGACCGCGTTTACGTTTCAGCCGCCGAGGTAAAGCAAAAGCGCTACTGTTGAAGAGGGAAAACATATCTGCTTCTTCCTTTAGTAGAAGCGAATGTCTGGGCAAGTGGTATAATCAGTGGGCAAAATATAGTTTAAAACCTAATTGAAACGGAGGTGAAGTAAATGAAAGATCGTCGGTGTTAATATGCCTACGATTTCAGGATAATGTGACGTAAAAACAGATTACATCAGCACTGAATTAGAGCCACTGTCTGTCAGACAAATTATTTAGGAAAACCGACATTATTGCAGCATTACGTTTTCATGTATTGTATTTGTTTCAAATTAATATGGAGAGATTATTATTATTATTGTTATTATTATTATTATTAGTATTATACGTATTGTTAACTAATTAACTCACATTATCGAACCCATAGATTCATTTCCATGTTTCGAATCAATACAATATAACTGCTAAAAACATTTTTATATATTTTCAGTTTAACGGTTTTTTTGTGAGGCCTTGGGACGACAAAGTCTCTGTAAATTCATAATAGCATGCATTTTCAGAATTGAGCCTATGTTTAATTTCTTTGTGTATCTCATTCCTATTTCTGATTATTGTTTATTATTATCATCATTATTACTATTAATAATATTACTATTATTATTATTATTATTATTATTATTATTATTATTATTATTATCATTATTGTTATTGATACAAGTTTTCAAATCCTCCTATATTTTCTCCTCATCGAAAAACTCGATAACCTTCTTAATGGTTTCAAGGCCTTCATTGTGAATATTGGGTTCGCGCTTGACATTGTAACAAACAACTGATTATACACGACTAACGGAAAGTAATCACTGCCACTGTAGCCCAAAGCTATGGTTTATTATACAGCGTGTCGCGCTCAACGCGCTATGGTTTCTTATACAGCGTGTCGCGCCCGACATGAAGCGTCCTCGCGTTACGCTCGGCGTGATACTGGTTTCGCATGGAGTGCATATCGTCCATCGCTTATGTTTATGGAATTGTCGCCAGATCGCATCACATATATTGGAAATCAAAATGACCAACATTCATAATACGTTCCCAAACGTGTTTATGAAACAATTTGGATGTATACAATAAGGTGTCCATAATATTTTCAATGTGAAAATGGACATACACAAAAAATTAGAGGGAAAACCTGGGACTTTAAAAAAAGAGAGACATTAACAAAATATAAAAGGAAGTTTCAGAAATTGTATGAAACAAATTACACAAATTGCACATATATGTTATGCCTATTTTTTATTGTCCATTAAAATCATATACTCAGTAACATTATGTCTACTCTGTCTACACTGGTAGACTGGTACATGCATTTGCGTTGCTGTACTCCGATGATTTATGAACTTCATCAAGTAGTTTATTTTCTTTTGAAATTCTATCATAAAATTAAGTATATGATATCGTTAAAATGTGTTTTTACCATCAGCAATGCCATCACAGTTTCAACTTTAATTTTTTTTTTCATTTGACCATAGTGCATCGTGGTGATACAACTGGTGCTTTCTAACGTTCATATTTATAATTACATAGTAAAGAACAATATGAATATCGCCATAAATACATTGACAAAGCATCATCCCAAAAGCGGGACATTTGAGCGTCCCCAAGAAAACTATCGGGACAGCGGGACATTTTCCAAAAAAAATAGGACTGTCCCGAGAAAAACAGGACGAATGGACACCCTAGTATACAAACCTGTCCCTGCATAACCTAATGAAATAAATACATACATATTATTCAGTAAACTATAAACTAATCTGACGTACACTAAACTGACCGTTCGGAACCTAACAAAATGAAGTGATTGAATATGTATTTCTTAAAATATGTTTTGGAATTAATTGCTAATATTGGTCATTCACACATATCAACACTTTTAACTTCTTTTTCACACATATGTTTTGCCATCTGGTGGATTTAATTTTATAAGCTTCGAGTATGCGAACTTCAGTTCTTAAGAACTTTGAAAAATAATTGAGAGGAAAATTCATAATTTGTGTACATAGAAAAACACGTAAAAACTCTTTATAAAAATTATCGTTACAAAACGTTTAAAATAGTACGAAATATTAGTAAAGACGGAAAAAGCACCTAGAGCAAACAGCATCATATGAATGTTGTACGGAAAGTAATAGAACAAATTATTTTTTAGTTCTTCAATAAACATATGGTTGATGATAATACCAAATTTTAAAATATTTTAGACTTTTCCGTGAGCAGTTTAATCAGGTTTTTAATTTAAGAGGGGACGAAATTTATGTGCATCCTTAATATCACTAAGATACAATACACTATTTACAGCTTTTGTTTATTTCTTGACTACGTTCAAGCCACAATAACTCTTTTTCCTGTACATCTCTGTACTCCTTCATGCTCATATTGTACAGAACTCAATGATTTGCAACAAAACTATCAAACTTTCGTCGTTAAAATTGGTAAGTTACAAAACAAGCGCTGTTTTGCCGACATGTTGTCACAAAATCTTCGTTTGTTTTTAGCAATTACACCAATGAGTAGGGATAATAGCTTCCATATTATTTGTTTGTGCCGCAAATTGCGTTTGGAATTCAAGGGATTCACATACCCGACGCGACATGTCAGCGTAAAATGTCTTGAGCTACCGCACCGCTCCGCGTTATAGGGAAACCACATTATTTCAAAAACACAGGGAGTATCTTTGGCGCTGGCATGTTACGTCATAGATAAACCACAGCTTAAGATAAGGATCCACTACCTCCAACCAATACTCACCCTTACCACATTCTTTCAGTTCGCATTTCTTCCATATTGAAAGTGAATGAAGTTGAGTAATATTTACCAAATGAGGTTTTTAATATCTTTGGCATCTGCAATAAAATTTTAGAGTGAAAGGAACAACACATTTTACTCAGACGCTTCTTTTTTAGAATTGACGTTATTTACTGCTGTAAATGTAAGCAACGGGACCCACGGTTTCGTTTATTTCCGACAAAAACATTCACACAGGTTTTACGCCCTACAAAAACATAGATATCGGCCAGGTTTGAGCCTACATATCTCCACACCAAGGAGACATTTCCTTAACTATTGTTATTTTATTTTTACTTGTTCTTTCATGTTATTTCTGTTTTAGAATTTTTAATGAAATATACATTTTTGATACTTCTTAACATTATTTACTAACAGGATTTAGATGCAGTTAGAAATTGAACATATGCTCGATTCAGGAAATACATGTTATTATACATTACAGGGGCTACTTTCATCCTAAATTCTCATTCTCTCAAAAATAAATAAAAAAACGTAAAACTGAAAATATGAAAAACTATTATTCTTCCAGTTACACTGTATAGTAGCTATACATGGACTCTTATTTTAGGGGAAAAGATTACGACTCTTTGAGAATAAAGTTTTAAGAAAATTTTTGGACGAAAAAGAGATGAACATATAGGTGAAAGGAGATAACTAAACGAGATTGAGCTACCTGATTTTCATGGTAAAGCAGATATAGGCTTATAAGAACAGTCTAGTCTCGTAGAGTGTGTTGGTAGGACATGTAGCACGATTGAGGAATGATAGAGGTACATGGAATCAACTTAAAGAAAACCAGAAGGGAAGCGCCCGGTATATAGAGTAAGAACGATGGGAAATAACATTTACCATTATTTGAAGGAAGTAATGGAGGATTAAAACCAAGGCAGAGAGAATGATCGATAATTACAAAGAGGCTGCGACTAGACAAAAGGGCCATAAAACCACAGATTAAGAAGAAGAACAAGAAGAAATATATAGGAGAAGATTAGAAAAAACACTAGGCCAAGACAGGGTAGTATGAAATGCTTATATCCGCGTGGCATGAATATCCGATGAAATAAGACCAGTAAGTTAGTAAGTTAAATTTATTAGAGCTTCTTTAAATATTCCAGTTAAATAATAATATCAATAACACTAATAATAATAATAATAATAATAATAATAATGTTAAAACAAATCATGCAATTCTGAACGAGAATCCAATAAACACATGTACTGACTATATATATATAGGCCTATATATATATATATATATATATATATATCTAAGCTTTGGAAATAATTCGAGGTTTAATACATTTATTTTGCAGAACTATTATTTTCTGTAGTAAAAATACATGCTAATTATAACATTTTTATATTCTCATTGCTCGAGATGTGAATGAAACACAGTAGTAATACGTAGTTTCTTGCCGATATGAGTTCGGACGTTTATGGGTTACAAGTTTTTGTTGCTAACTCAGCTGCAATATACGTCAACTCCAGTGTTTTATGTTATTAATCAAGGAACACAATACCCGGGCAATATCCATTGATCTGTCTAGCTTCCCTCATCCCAGGGCGAATATAATACAGTTGTCTTGTGTCTCATTACTATCAAATATGCACCACTACAATATTCTCATGTCGTCAGCGTCAAAATTGCAGAGCATTTCCTAAAGTCCTGCCTTATTTATTTTCCATTTCATTAGCAAATCCATAGCAATTCAGATTCTGAATTATAACACTGCTCAATATCGATAAAACAGGGAACGATTAAAAAAATTAAACCCAAAGTAGCAATGTATTCTATTAAGTGTTTATGACTATGAAATTAAATTTTCAGTTTAATCATACATTTTCAAAGCAAATAATTATTACGATTTGCGTTTAATTATGATCTTACTGGTGAGTAAAAGATATATATGGTTTACAGCAATGGACAGTATTTCTTGTTTTTATTTACACGAATCAAATGATCAAACTCTTCACGACGTGTTATTAAAGTTATAGAAAAATATACACAATGTGTTTAATTTTAATAATGTCCTCAAAATAATCACATATCAAAAACATGTGACCTGAATCATATCTCATCATTACAGTCCTTGTTATATGTATTATTAAATAAAGTAATATGTAAATAAATATGTAACCAAAATTAGTGAAATTTTTAAAGAAATATGCAATGAAACATTTATATGTAAAATCCAAAGTTTGATTTTTTTGCTATTATTTATCTAATGTATTTAGTATATTTCACTTCCAATCGAAACATTTCTTATAAATGTTTTCGCTATAAATTATTTATTACTATTATTATTATTATTATTATTATTATTATCAAACCATATATTATAATATTTCAATAGAGTATTTCTGTTTGGTTCTCGTGGACTTAATTATTATTTATTATTATTATTCTTTTTATTGTTATTATTATTATTATTAGCATATATTTTATTGATGCACTGTCCAGTTGTTTAGACTTGCATGTTTACATGATTGAATATATATCGTCTGTCAGTGTTTATGGTATTTACATTATTATGACAAACATTTTTAGTACAAAAACTCGTTTGTTTATGAGCATTTAATTGTTCACAAATTATTGTGAATTTATTAAACACAGTTTTCACAACAACTTCACTACAATTTATACAGAACATAACAAGTGATTTGGGGTAGTAAGGGATCTTGACACCGCACCATTGGATATTTTTACTCCTGTCTTTAATTAATGTTGTGCTTCAAGATTGAGGTTACCGATATAAAAAAATATGTAGAATGCAGTGAACGATATGTAAACAACAGACTGACATATTCCAATAATTAATATTATTTACACAGTGCAACAAATCGCAATGTCACAAAAACTTCTTTTTTATGTATTTCGATATCTTGAATTCGAAAATGAAATTTAAACATTGTATCACCCACAATTTTTGAACAAGTAGCATATAGTGAATAATGATATCACATGGGAAAGTAGTACATATATATGGCACATGAATCATGCAGACGTAGAATACAGCTTTAAAACAGCAACATATTAAAATATACACATAGTGAACAGATGCATACAGAGAATATGGTACAAAACAGACACTAATATAGTTCATTCCGTGCTTTCTTAGTTTTCATGGTGTGGTTCTTGCTTTTCCTCTTATGAGGGATATCCATGTGCTCACTATTTAGTATTCAGCAATAGTTACCCATCATCTGAACGTACCAAGTTCCCTGGTACCATCGTTCCATGTACTTGATATACTGTTGGAATCTTTCATGCTGTTCCTCACTTACAGCACCCAGGTATAGAGGAAGAAAGTCAAGGTGTGAATTTAAAGGAAATTGTAGCTTTATATCCATTGAGCATCCCAGCATTTTGAATGTCGTCAGCATATTCTCAACTATGTCGATATAATATGGGATGCGATTGTTTCCAAGAGGTTTTGAACCACACACTTAAAGGAAATTCTGGCTTCTCGCTCCACGGCATTGATTGAATGAAGGAAATATTCATCTAGCATTACTTTCCGAATATCGAATATCTTTCAACGTAGTAGTTACATAGATATTTGAAACAATTGCCATATTTAGTCAATGCCTTAACAAACTGCTTCTTCATGCCCAGTCTGATGTGCAGAGGGACAAGGATATTCTGTCTCTTTCAACTAGAGGGTCACAAGTGATATTTTTGACCCCTGAAACAAATTCCAACCTACGGGGCCACAGTGTTTGCTGCCAATGTTTGTCACGAGTCAGACTGTCACATTCAGAGATGAAACAGTAAAATTTTATATATCCTGATTGTTTTCCTAGAATCATTACAAACTTTTAAATCACCACACACCATCGAATTATTGTGATCCTGATATTGATTTGTGCAAAAACTGTAAGTGATACTATGTTTTGAAAATCATTTTCGAATTCAGGAGGTCGAAATATATAAAGAACGCCTACATTTTCAAAAACATTTTTTGTTTTACTATTGCATTGTGTTATTAGAACTTAACTGATGTGGGATCGGAACACGCCACCACTTCTGGGTTAAATGACGTGGGCTGAATAAGAACTGCCCTTTTCTTTAAATAAATCGGTCGTTGTTCCTATTATGTAGATTACTTGGTAAATATTGTTCAATTAGAGATTTCATCGTACACCCTATACTTTTTCACAAATTTGTAGAATACAGTGGTGCAGTGGATAATACACCACGTAGGGTACCACAATACTATCATTAAAGTACATGGCAGCCTGTAGGGTATTTTATGTAACTTTCAATTTGCTGATTCGTTATAGTGTCTTAGCTTTTGTACGTGGTATCTACCAAGTGATTTATTGGAGTTTTTACCACATACTACGTCATACGTATGTGACCCGAAATGTTGAGATACTATTCCAGGTCCTCGCCATAGCAAATCCATTTTTGCGCATTAATTATTTGCCTTGTCTGAGAGTGTTACTTCCGATTAACACCTTGTCACCTATTTCAGGAGCCAAATGTGTTTGTATTTCATTACCCTTTTCGTTGTTTTCTGAGCAAATGTCTGTATACGTTGTAATGCTTTTAAGCACATTTAATTATCTGTCAATTATGTTGTATTTATCGGAATCACATCTGAAAGACATTCAATTAACTTAGGCTCCATACCACACATGAATAATACTGGAGCGTAACCGACATTTTTATTTATAGAATGGTTTAACCCATTCGCCTCAGAAGACGAGGTTGACTCGCCGGCAGTTATATGACCTTCAACTATGAAGACGAGATTCACTCGCATTTCTACTGTTTGATATTTTGCAATATTTTGTACATTCCTTGGCAGACTAATCTTTTGTTAATTTTTTTTAAAAGTAGAGGAATGTGTTTTGGCTTTCACCCTAATTGTGATCTCAAGTGCCGTTATATTTCGTTAGTTTTGAATGTCTGAAGGTAGACAATATAATTTACGGTAACTTAAATTGCTATTTCAGAGGAAATACATTGAACAATTAAACCTGAAGCAAATTGGTTAATACCTTCTGAATATCTGATATGTTTTGTACCCACGAATTACGTTTCTTATGACATAAAATATGAAGACATTTGGGTATCTCTTTGTTGATGCGTTCTGTTGGATTATTGGGCGAATTGTACAGGGAACAATGGTAAAATTATATATATTTTTTTTACCAGTAGTGCCCTTTCGAGTTTATCATTCCGATAGATTGAAGTGACATCGCTAAGAATCGCCTCTAATTTGCAGTAGTTCTATTCATAATCATTAAAGAGTTTACTCGGGCATCCTCTGGTAGTAACGTTTCGCATCGGATAAATTTTGGTGTATTTTGAAAATACTACTACCAGCATATGATTGAAACCACCTTGTCCTGTTGGCGTAAATTCATGAGAATCAATAGTGATAAGGGTATTTACCTTATCCTTTTGTGAGTATGGGGAACTGTGTTAAATGTTAAGTTCAAACCCTTACTTTTGTGGCAAATGTCACATATTGCAGTGACTTGCCTCATTTCTTTGTGTACACTTTTAAAGTAAACGTATTGCGAAATATTAACGCGAACATTCACTGCCTGCTTGCTTTAGAGACACATACAACAATTTAATTTGTGGAATTCTTCATTTCAGATCGGATTACCGTTTACAGGTGATTTCTTGTTACCGCATTTCTTATATAATACATCATTAAGCATTCCCTACGTATATACGTCGCTCACAGAAGATATGTTCATAGCCTGCGATGTAATCGTGGAGAGATTGGGTTCCTGTTCTTGATATAAGTCTACAGCCTACAACCATTAGGTTCTGAGACTTTACGCCTGGAGGACAGCCTACAACCATTAGGTTCTGAGATTTTACGCCTGGAGGACAGCCACACAAAAGAATCTGGATGTCTCACAAAATGCCGATAACTCGGCATACACTTTAAGAGAACCATATCCTCTCTCAAAATAGTCGCCGTTGGCCGTTATGCACATTTGCCAACGTTGGTTTAGCTGCTGGAAGCATCGCTGAAAGATGTTGGCAGGAAGGTCCCGTATAGATTCTCTTGTGGCAGTCATCACCTTATCGGAAGATTTAAATACACGCCCATGTAAACTTGCTTTCATGTGAGAAAAGAGAAAAAATCGCATGGCACAAGATCAATTGAGTACGGAGGGTGTGGAAAAATTGTTATCGGTTGCCTTGCAAGTTCTCTTGGACAAGGACAGAACGATTTGCGGGGGCGTTGTCGTGAAGCAATCGCTAATTCTTTGTACGCCGAAGCTGAGGTCGCTTACGGCGAATTGAATCGCGTAAACGGCCAAGGATCTCTTTATAGCGGGTTTTGTTTACAGTTGCACCTTCTGATATGAATTCCATGTGAAAAATTCCATTTGAATCAGAAAGCAGTTCAAGAATCACCTTGCCTTTTGACCTGTCTTGTCAAGTTTTTTTTCTCGTGGTGATAATAGCGGTTTCTAGATGGCGGATTGTCGTTTCAGTAGCGGATCGTAAAGGAAACACCATGTTTCGTCTCCAGTTTTTTATCCGGTTTAGAAAAGTTGTATCATCATCAGCACTACTGATTAAATCACCATAAATCGTTATGTGGTATTCACTTTGGCCTTGTGACAGGATTCGTGGCACACTATGCTGGATAACACGAGACATGTTTAGATCATGAGACAGAATTTTGTAGCAAGTACCATCACTGACCCCTACCGCTGCTGCCAGATCGTCTACTGATTAGGAGCGATTATCACGCACCAACGTTACAACTTCTTCGAACATACGTTTAGTTCGAAATATGTGTGGCCGACTAGTACGCAAATCATCTTCCAAACTGTCTCTTCCTTGCAAAAAACATCGGTGCCACCTAAACATAACACTGCGTCTCAATGCGTACTCACCGCAAACTTGCTGCATCATTTGAAACATTTCGGAAGCGGTCTTGCCTAATTTCTGACAAAACTTGATGTTGCTCTAACTGTGACATCTCGAGTTCCGACATGCGCATTCAAATCCCCGTCACAATAAAGACCGTAGTTCTGCTAGGAGTACATGCACTCAATTGCCTCTTGCTGCGACGAGAGACTACCTGACAAAGAACCATACCACGGCGCCACCTATGCGCTATAGTGAATCACATCGCCACTATGCGCTCAGTTTCAAAACTTAATGACTGTACCACGTATCACTTAGTTGTTAGTACAATACGTTTTTTTCACATGAGCGACTACCTACATTAACGGACGTCATTCTTAGGTGTATAAGAAATATCATGTATCCCTATCACGTGGTCAATATGAGACAACAGGTCGGCGAAAGTTTTCTCACCACTCTCACCGTAAGTACTCTTTCCCTCCCTTGAATCAAATTTTCGGTTTTAATTTCGCTAACACGCTCTTCAATGTAGGGACTTACTTGTATAGACTATAAAAATTGCTTACCTTTTGCCTAATTACATTTATGTCGACTCATCTAGTAGTATTTTTTCTGGAACTGGTTAATCGATATTTTCCTGGCGACTTACGTTTTTCATAATTGCTGATGTTTTTGACTCATTCCTTATCTTGCATATTATGCTTATCTAATTTTCTGGTAGCTTCTGCCGCACGTTCTATTGTATCGAGGATAGGAATTTTCAATTCCCCCTTTATTTTCTCCTCATCGCAAACTCGGTAACTTTATTAATAATTTCACAGCCTTCACTGTGACTATAAGTACTTCGCATTGTCCCTAACAACTGACTATACACGACTATCGGAAAGTAAATACTGTAACTGCAACCTAAGACAAGGGTTTAATACCTCCACCCTTTACTCGCCCTTACCATATGCTTTTAGTTCTAACTTTTCCCGCATCGAAAGTTAATGTTGTCGTGTAGTAACAGATCTTACTGCATATGCTTTGCCGCCGCCCAGCTTAACGTACCACAGCGCATCTATAACCATTATTAACGAAAGCAAAAATTCAGGTCTTAGGAAAACTATTTCTATTTTCAGTTCACTGTGTAATGAAGACATTTTGGCCGCGATTCATGAAGAAATTGATTATTAAAATGATGGTTCCAACGCTGAGTGGATTGGTAGCTTAGCTGAAGACAGTTATAGTGTCTGTGATAAAGATTTCGAAGCGTCAACTGCCGAGCCCTACAGATTACCAAAGAAACAGTACTATTATTATTTTAATAAAAATGGTTGTTAGAACTCAAATATAACTTTTTTATCGTTTGGGGATTGGAACAAACGAAACATTTTATTTCAATGTTTAGTTCTGCAGATAATAATTTCCATATACTGATGTGAGAAGAAAATAATTAATATGCCGCGAAATTTAAAAGAAAAGAACGAAATGAAAATAAATTGGGTGGAAATATAATATGTTTCATAATATGCTAAACATATGCGAAACATAATATGTTTAGCATATTATGCTAATAAAATTAAAGCTTAAATATGAATTTTAATATTAATGATAAATATATTTTTATTGACACAAACATAGTAAAATATATGACAACATCAATTAGTATATGAATTAGTGTAGTATTTTCAACCAGTCAAAGCAAATATATTCATGACAGTAAACAGACTGTTCAAAGTCAATACTGATTTCGTGGTTTATTTTTTACATTTTGAAAGAAGAAGATAATATATACATTTCTGAAAGGCTATTCAATATATTCCCAGATACCATCTCATAACTATTTTCATTTATGCTATATTTTATTCGATCTTCCAGAAATTACACACTATTTTCTAGATGATATTTGTGTATGTCCTATTATAAGACAAGCAATGACTCTTAAGCAATTCGAAAAAAAAATCATTCTATCTCGATTTGAGTGTGTAGTATTAGTAATTCCTAGAATTAATTTGGTTATTATTTGGGACCACACAATAAGCTTTTGTGATACAGTGGTTAACGGTAACTCAAGGGTTGACAGGTACATATACCTAGAGAAGCGAAACTAATGTTGTTTATAAAAGTGTAAATTTGATTGACGTGTTGAATGTGGTCAAATTTGCAAAACAATAAATTTTGTTAAAAGGAATACTTGAGCCAATTTAAAACCTTCCTTGGGAAACGAACATAAAAGGCCAAGAAATGTTATTGTTAACCGTGTGTGTGACCAGGAGCTCCCCCATACGAGTACATACAGAGAGGAGCCAGTAGTTTCCTTACGAAAACCGAGTGGGCTATTCTATCATATTACGAGTATTCAGAGGAGCCTGTTGCTCCCATGTTATTACCTAAAAGTGTGAATCAATCTATCGTACATAAAATATACTAGGGAAGTCTAGATTTGCTCAAGTACCCTTCAAGATATTAATTAATTCATTGTGAATATTGTGTTGTTTCACAAATAGTCAAACAAAATAAACCCTTTTAAATAAATTACACAACTCACTGTTACTGATCATCGAATTCCTTATCCTTCACATCGGTTGAATCCTGAAGGAAGCCTAATCTAAAACTTGCCCTGAAGAGACACTCGTGCATTTTCCGGCTGCAAGTGATGTTATGGGAAGAGTATTACGGAATGTTATTGAAAGTTTGTCACGCACTGACGATCATAAATAAATTAGGCTTGATTATAAGAGGTCTTATAAGTTTACATCACAATGCCACACAAATGTGTGCAAATTATAAATTTGTCTTGATTCAAACAATTTAATTTTTAATTTAGATATAGTGATATACTTTGGGCCTATATTGATATTGTTTTAACTATGTGTATATAAGCAGGGTATATTGTGTATTGTGGAATTGAGATGAACAGCTAGACAAGAAAATGCTGATATATCTTACTATATTAAATATTGAATAATTAAGAGGTTATATAAATGCTACTATACTCTACATATTAATTTACTTTTAAACAATTATTTATTTCTAAATTACCTAACATATTTTCATAATATTTCTTGGTACCAAAACACAACATTTCTTGAATTTTTAATGTATTTACCTATTAGTGAGTTTAAAAAACATGTCTCTTTTAGTGAGACCAAAATTGTAATACATTATTTTTAAAAGTATAATATTTAATTTTTTCGGTGTATTGTATTAGAATTATTAAGACACAAGGGGAATTTTGTCTTCAGATATATAACACACAGAGAGGGAGAGAGAGAGAGATAGAGAGAGAGAGAAAGAGAGTAATAAGTAAATAATTTGGCAAAAAAATTAGTAAGTAAATTTAATAAATTTGAACAAATATATTTTTCCGTAGTCGAACATTGGATTTATTATAGTGTCATGTAACCAATGATATTACTTCCTCTAGCTGTATATTGTTTTATTTAAGCAATGTAAATTATTTTTTAAACACGCATAATATTTTCTGCTGGAATTTAAAATTTTGAAATTGCATAATTAATACAGTTTCTTAATATATTAATTTTGGTAATATATTTTATGGATATTGTAATATAATTATTATACCATCTCCAAAGGATGTTGAAGTAAGATTAGATTACTACATATAAAACATATTGTATGTTTACATAATTAATGAAGAAATTCGTAATTTAAATACAACGAGCTTCTGATTTAATTTGTTTCACATTATTTTCATAGAAGTGGCCAATACCTATTCCACATATGCCTATCTTCAATTAAAGTTGTTCAGAAGTATTGAGCTGGATAAAGGGTTAAGTGGTTTTAAATTACTTCATGGAATTGTTGCTAGCACATGATGTTGTTAATGGGTATTTTTTATTAAGAGTGTCTTAATGACAGTTTGTTAGCCTTATCAGTCATTGGTTATTCATGTATTTAGTTCATTAACATCATCAGTTTGAATGTAGATGTTAGTTACAAAAGCGTTATTTTTCATTATTTTCAGTACTTTATTAACTGTAGTTATCGTTACTGTCATAATTTAATTCCTCGTTTTCCAACATTCAGTAATGACTATACGCATGAAAATTCTTATATCATTTTATGATTTCTAAAATTTTAATATTTTTATTATAATTAAGTGATAGCATGAGTATTATATTATTATTATTTTCGTTATCTTTGTAATTTTATCGTTATATTGATATGAGACATGATGTAGCTATTTTATTCTATATTTGCTATAAAATTGTTATTATTCGTATTATGATTAAGGTTATGATTATTATTACCGTGATATGTATTAAATAAATCGAACAATATTTGTATTTTTATATTATACAATAATTGTGCCACAAAGGTTAAATTTATGTCAATTGAAATCATGTTTTCAGCTTTAATGACAACGAAGATGAAACCGGTGGTATGAATAACTTAAATGAAACTGACTCTTATATATTCATAGGTGTCCGAGAAAAAGAAAGGAAAATGTTATTTAACGAGTCATTGTTATCCGCAATGAATTCGTGTTATTTAGCTTTTAATGCAAGGGAAAGTATCGGATTGATGAGAATGTGTGCGAAGCATAATTAAACCTATATATGTTCCCTGTCTTGTTGTGTAACGAAAATTAATGGGATTGACGGGAATGCTATAATAATTCCGCAACAGTATTTAAATATGTAAAATGATACAGTATGGTGTGAAATACGTATTATAGCACAAATATGTAACAATTGTAGATTAAATCTTTGGAACTAGAGTACGTTCAGTGGTAATTCGTTGATATTTTAGCTTTTATTATAACAGGAAATAGAGGAACAGAAGTAATAATTGCATAAAATCCGGGCCCTTACTGATCATATATTCCGTCAGCCATACTTCTCATTGAATAGACATTCATACTTATGATATAGAGCCTAGTATTGCATATTTCTCACAATGTGTAATTGTGGCCTCTAAATTCTATGCGATATTTTTCTTATAATATGTATTAAATTACATAATATAAATAATGTAATATATTAAAGTAGAATATGTCCCGTAAGACCTATAATTTAAGAAATCTTAATGTGGTTGAGGAAAACAATTGAAGAAAAATTGACTTTACCAACCGACACCGCTAACTCCAAGCTTTAGTTTGATATAAAATGTCAAGATCATAGTATTTTCAGAGCAACGTGGGAACAGGAAAAAGTCTGCTGGAGTCAGATCTGGAGAATAGGCTGGATGGGGAACAGTACTCATCCTATTTTTGTCCAAAAACTGGCGGACAGAAATTGTTTTGTGCGCGGGCGCATTGTCGTGATGCAGGAACCAGTCACCAGTCCTCCATTTCTCTCGCCGTTTGCGTCGCACATTCTCCCTCAATCTTTGCAACACTTTTTTATAGTACACTTGATTCACTGTTTGATCATGTGGTACAAATTCCTTATGCACAATTCCATTAATGTAAAAAAAAACAATCATCATTGACTTCACATTCGATCCAACTTGTCTGGCTTTCTTGGGGCGTGGAGATGCAGGACTCTTCCATTGCGAAGACTGTTGTTTAGTTTCTGGATCGTAGCCATAAATCCATGTTTCATCACCAGTAATAACCTTTTCCATGAACCGTGGGTCATTTTTAAGCTGTTCTTTAAGATCTGTGCAGGCAATCACACAACTTTCCTTTTGGTCATTTGAAAGGAGGCGGGGCACGAACTTCGCAGCAATTCTTCGCATGTTCAAATCGTCTTTCAAAATGCTTTGAACACTTCCAAACGAGAGTGCTAGTTCATCATACAGTTCTCGTATTGTAATGCGCCTATCATTTAATACCATTTCCCTCACTCTATCGATATTTTTATTGGTTTTGCTGGAAGTTGGTCGTCCCAGACGATTTTCATCCTTAACCGATGTCACGCCCCTTTTAAATTTCGAAAACCACTCAAATGCTTGAGATTTGCCCATTGCTTCCTCCCCATAAGTTGTTCTTAACATTTGATATGTTTATGTTGCAGTTTTACCAAGTTTAAAGCAAAATTTGATGCATGTTCTTTGTTTCTCGTAATCCCGCATTGTTGCTACACAGAGAAATCGCCGCATGCACAAAACACGTCTTCACTTCAGAGCTTCTACCAGCATACTGCAAGGTCAGAGAAGGTCGCGCGACCCCTCAAATTCATCACAAGGAAATTCTGAGTTTACAGCCTGGGTGAAAATTAAAAACTTCTCAATGGCATAATTGTTTTGAAGCCATTCCGGAAACTTATTGATCACACCTCGTATATCAATTAATGAAGTTTATTGTATACAAAGGTTTTGAAAATTCATTAATATTCATATCGCTGATACATTCAGTTGTTATGAATACTTGGAATTGACACAGGGTGTTGTTGAAGTTTGCTGTTGCTGTAACATAAATGTTACGCTAAGGCAATAATATAAGCAGATTTATATATGAAATGCCAGTTTATGGTCCCCAGTATAATTTTTAAAATGTTTTTATTTCTTTTAAAATAATGTCATGGCAGTATAATTTAGGATCTTTGTTTATTTTTATGAAACTTGCTAAGATCTTAGCATCAGGATTTATAGTCAAAGAAGCTATATACACTTTATTTAGCAAGGAATATGATGACGTAGAAGATATTTTTGTTGTCCCTCCTCATTCTGAAGTCTTGACTGATGAAGATTCAGAAGATGAAGACGCAGCTGGGACTCCTAATGAGCTCAGTGAAAAACAACTCCTTGCTGAGATTGAAGTACATACTGCCGATGGAAGAGAAATACTACCTGAACCAACGCAAAATGAAGCAACCTCTCTGCCAGGTGCACCAGAAACACGAGTTCCTCCGGTAACATATTCACAGTACGCAAACAAATGCTCTCTGGGTTGACGGTGGTTTTCAAAATATCGATAGAGATTTTGATGCTAGTAATTTACCTTCACATGAAGAAAAAAGTCGAATTGAAACTTCAAAAATTTTCCTCACCGTCAAACTTACTGACTTCATAGTAGAAGAATGTAATATATATGCATTGCAGAGTAACTGTTCGCACCCTATCATTTCTGTAGCTGATATTAATTAGATATGTTATCGTTATTTTCATTCTTAGTGGGTAAAATCAGTTACCATCTAAGGATATGATGATGGACTCACAATAAATTAGTGAGCAATGCAAAGAGGAGGAATAAATTTAATAGTTGACAGATTTTGAGATTCATACATTTTTCTAATAATGAGGACTCTTCAACCATGACAACAAAGACAAATTGTGGAAAATTAGACCGAATCGACTCAAGTGTATGTTCGGTGCTTTCTTTGTGCCTGGAAAAAAACTTATCGTACGATAAGAGCATGGCCAAATATTTTGGAATATATGGGTTGAATCAGTTTATAAGATGAAAACCCACCCGAATCGGACATAAAGTCTGGTCTTTGACACCCCTGAAGCATATCTTATTGACTTTGACATACATCAAGGTTGCCTGGACCATTGATACAGAGAATACGTTTGGCCCTAAATGTGATGTGGGATTGTGTATGATTGCTGTTCTATGTACCACACCCGATAAATGACTAAAATAATTTATTTCTTAATGTTAATTATGTGAATGATATGTTATATGGTGTGTTCAATGTTATTAGTTTTTGCTCCCATATTTGCTACGTTACATATATTTCACGGGCATTTATAGGCAATCAATAAACACAACCTTATATAATCTTATTTTTTGGTTACTTTGTGGATAAAGTAGTACATAGCCTGTATTATGAAAAACAAAAACAATAAATCGACAAAAAATTAATTCAGGCACTAATATGTTAAAACGAATTTTATGATACAGGACTTTTCACAAGTAATTGAATTGCATATTCACTTGGTATACGTTTAAGGTTATAATATCCTGCTCAAAGTTGTATATAGACTAAACGTTAATAAGGAGGAACAGTTGAACATGTAATTTATTAGGACCTGTATATAATTATTAACGTAGGCAGAGTAATAAAAGTAAAACCTTACTTTAAATCATCATTCTCCCTTTAGCCATAGTCATCTAAATCCCACCCACCCATCTTAAACATTGGCTTTCTCTCTTATCCTTTTTTATAACGAGATGGCATGGTATTTACATACAAAACCCGACTCTAAGGTCGTGCAGTTATTTTAAATAGAGAGCTATTTATGGCTGTGTCAGAGTTGGCTGAATAGCACAATTGGTTGGTGCACAAGCGTGTGAAGCTGAAAGTCTTGGGTTTTCTAGCACAGTCGTGGCAAAAATGTTGCTCTTCATTTAATTAACAACGATTTGTTGTTATTTCTGGTGATGTTCGGATATTACAGTCTTCTATTTCATCCTCATAATAATATGAAAATTAATCATACAATTAATTCAATTTGGTTATTGTGATTTATAAAAAGCCATGCAAAAAGATGAAAACTGTATTATATTTAGTATAAATGTTTTGTTTTATATTTGAAAATGAAAACTGCACCTTATGTTCTTATACTATTATAACATTGATAATACCTCACCAAGTTTTAAAGCCGCGCTGCTTATCCTCCGAGAATTGCTCTCAGCCTTTGAGAAATCGGACACTTATCGAGATTTTGCCACAATCTCCCCACTGCATCACGTGACTGACATGATTATTAGTTACATCGTTTTCTTTCAATATTACGTCTCCTTTAACTGCATTCATTCCCTTTCCATCAGCTTCGAAATTTGTTATTTAGACGAGAAATTCTCAAGACAATCATAGCGGAAATCGCCACTGGGGAATATAAATGAGGGTTCTACGCATATATATGTTTTCAGCCTTATTAAACCATACATTATTTATAAAGCAAATTTCATTCATTAAGGTAAACAACTTTTGCCTTACTTAAGGCGATAGAGAATGGGTGAGGTACACAACCTTGCAAAGATACAAACTCAAGGCTTGTGCTTCGTTCACTATAAGGTCGGGAGATTCACACACACACACACACACATACACACACATATATATATATATATATATAATGAATTATAAATCATGTATAAATATCATAAAAATTAAATATTAAATTCCATAAGCATACATACATATTAAAGAGAGGTTTCTTAGGTTTTCCTATCAAAGATTCAAGTTCGGCCTCTGCCCGCTTGATCCAATATTTCGACATACTTTCACATGCTGTTGACAAATATATATGTCTAAATATTCGTGCTTAATTATATATGTGTGTGTTTTTGTATTTGTTTGTGTATGTATATGAAGAGGTACCACCTGGCGACATTTACTTTCCGTGATAACCGTAAAAACCTGGACGGTGCAGATAGTGATTTCTTGTTTTACATATTTGTTATCCTCACACTCTAATGTATTGTATTTATAAATATTAAAGTTGAGAGTCAAGTGAATTCCTTCATGTGTTATTTTAAACAAAGAGAGAGGTGGTACCACTTGGTTTTAAGTAATATTTCACAGTGTCTTGCTGCTATTCATATGGGCCTATTATTGCGATAGCATATGTATTTGTGACTAAATAAACAGAGAAGGTATTATGTCAGATTATGCCTCGCTCTTCGATACCTTCCTGGTAATTGAGTTTTATTTTCATTAGATCTTCACTTAAAGTGGCAAACAAGTGTGCCTCGGTTCGAATATCGGATTGGCACCCAATAACTAGGCTAAAAATGAGATCAGAGAATACGATTAACCTTGATTTAAGGAATCTGATGATTAGATAATATTAGTTTTCGGGATAGGCATTTATGGGGCATATATAGGCCTATAATATACCCGCGGACATGAGCCTTCACGTTCGGTAAAGTAGTTAGTTAATTAATGATGAATATACATCAGAAATTGTTGATCTACTATTATCGGCGAATTTTGGAGTAGATTAGTGGTTTATATACATGACTCACTGGCACTATCGAACCTGTAAATTAATTGCAGCGCGGACATTTACTCTCCATACGTCCCTAATCTGAACTAATACTTTCCAATCGTGCCTTGTTTAATCTATTTCCCTCATATCATGGTTAATGTTATTCTCGCACTTCATTCTTGATCTACCTACTGGGCGTTTTCCTCTGGTTTCCCTACAAGAAACTACTGTTATAGCAAATAACGTAATTAAAGGACTAGATTGAAAATTGAATGTTTATATAAATCAATGTTGTAAATAGTTTTTGATCTTGTAAATGTTATGTGACCATCCCTGATCTATTTTATCATCGAAAATACATTATAAACATTTTATTTACTCAATATCCAATAAGTAGTACCTTTTCACACACACACACACACACACACACACACACACACACACACACACACACATATACACACAAAGAATACATATATAATAATAATAATAATAATAATAATAATAATAATAATAATAATAATGATAGCTATATTTTACCTAGCAGAGTTAACGTTTTAAGGTCTTGCCTAACACTCAACCAAGTTAAAAATATATAAAAATTACTCTTACAATTAAATATTAAAACGTAAGCATAAATATCATCTTGTAGATATATACTATAATTATTATTAACAATACATTTTTATTTAATCTAAATTTAACGAATTAAATACAAAATGTAGGCATAAAATATAGAAAAATTAAAAAAAAAACTATTATTGATATAGAACAAATTTAGTTCTCGAAAAAATAATTTAACAACAGGTAATTGCATAAGCGTGACGCATAAGTCTCAAGTGTGCGGTAACCCCTAATTCCAGGAACTAGCAGAGGATACTGTGAAAGAAGTAGAATAAGAGCAAGTGCTATGGAGAGGGACTGTTAGCAGACTGTTATCTTGTGACCCGGTGTCAATATTGTGGTAAGAAGATACCTTCTCACATCTGGACGACATATAACTAGGAGTGTAGTTAGTCAGAATCTTGATAAGAAACGAAAGAGAGTGCAATTTATGTCTGTTACTAATGCGGACCCAAGAAAGATTATTGAAGTGTTCGGAAATATGTTTATAACGGCTGATATTGTAAAAATGAATCGAACGATGTCATTATGATCACGCTGCAGTCTCTGCGATAAGTCATAATTCACGTCATTATATATAACGTCACAGTAATCCAAGTTTGGAAACAGAAGATCCTATTTGTTCAATGAAACTTGGAAAAAATTAATTATTTATACGTTTAAGATAATGTACTTAATGTATTATTATTACTCAAGAAGAATATTACTCAACAAATATAAGAGATAATTAAATTATTTATAGCATTGCTTGGATGTGTAGATATGTCAAAAGTTCTGATCTGTTTTTGTTGTCTTATTAGAATAACTTGTGACTTGTTAAGAGTTAGATTTAGACTGAAACTTCAAGAACAGTAAAGGATAGACATCAGATCTTCATTCATTTTCATTAAGATGTTGTAAAGGGAATTTGCAGGTAAATGGGTAAAATGAAGATACATTTGTCAGCATTGAGGTGAAAACGGCAGTGGTTTAGTACAGTTGACATGTAATTGATGTAGGCTCAGAAAGGAAGACGTCAGAGACCACTAATCTGGAGGACTCCTGCCTGCATGTTGCGCCAAGAGAGGATCTAGATTTTAAAGAAACGTATTTTTGACGTTCATGCAGGTATGAATTAAACCTAAATAGTAATCTAAAATTTCCCCATTAGGTAATAAGATTATAAATTTTATTATGGTTCCAGCTAGTTTTAAAAACCTTGTAAACTTGTATTTTTGTTGCAGATCATTATGGACCCTGGTCTGTCTTATGTGGACTTTATATTCCTCGGTTTCCGAAGCTCAATAACCTAACATTTACTCAACTTAAGTAATTCCCAACATAATCGTAGTCTAGGTGTCCCTGTCTTCCTTTTACCATCTGCATTGCCACACAAAAACATTCTGATATTTCTATTATCCTGCATTCTGACTATAAACCCTAACCTGGAAATTACATTGTTCATAATTTCTCCTATACTATTTAATGTAGTTTATATTTATTGAAATTCTACATTTTACCTCATTATCGAAATATTATTTTAATTAAGCCCTATTATTTGTCCTTTCCCACTTTGAATCTGTTGCGTATTTTGCCTCTGTTAGCCATACTGAACCTAGTAATTTAATTGTTGTTTGAATGGTAGTGTTTCCAAACCAAGTTCTTTGTTATTTTAAATATTATTTTAGTTCCATGATTATTGTTGTAAGACTCACGCGGACAGATGCATGACATATTCAATAACAAACGCGTGGTTATATCAATAAATGTTAAAACATTTGTTAAACCTTTATAACTGCGCTAGTGTTTTATTTTGAAGTTATTGTAAGTTAATTAACGAAGTAAAATCAAATCTCAGAGCTATTGAGACAAAACATGGAAAATTAAATTGATTTTCAAGAACTTTTATTACAGGAATTGATTCCGAATAAAATTAAACCGTACCACTAAAGTGAAAGCAAAAAATTCGTTTGTTTGATCTGTTATTTTCAAGCTAAATTAGCTGATTAATTTTTTTGGAAATAAGATATCAGACTTAGGATATTATAATTATAAAACTTGCATACCTTTTTTTATATACCATCGACCTGAACTTCTATAATTCGTTTTAATCTTTGTAACGTTTTTCGAAGTCTTAGCTCCATCTTCATGATTTTTCTTGTTATTGAATTTATTTATACATTTTATACTTATAACAAGAGAAGTCATGAAGATGCAGCTAAGACTTCAAAATCTTTACCAAGATTAAAATTAATTATTGAAGTTGAGGATGATGGTACATTAAAAAAAGGTATACAAGTATTATAATTATAATAATTATAACTTCAATGGTGTGAACAAAAAAAGTGATGAATACAATAAGTGTAGACTTAAGATGCGACAGAATCCAAGAATCCTAAATTAAAGTCTCTTCACAGTGGAAATAACATCATACCCTTATATGGTAAATGTTGTAAACTGATTAATCTGAGTATTTCTGATTTCAGAGAGTATAAGAATGGAAACAGTGTTCATGTTCTTAAGTTTGCCAGAGAAAACTTGCGTATTTCTAGGTCCCATATGTTCAAACAATGTAAGCAATACTACTTTTCCCAGTATGATTAACCGCACAATTTTTTATACATAATAAAATAATCGTCACTAAAAATTAATAAAATGTTGAAGGTTTTGCATTTATTTCACCATTCATCTGCTGTAATGAAAACAGATTATGGTCTATGTTTTAATGTTCACTTTAGTAAAGATTTTATAGAAGTGAAATTAAGTTATGGAGAGATTGTATTGGTTAAGTTTTGTTGAACTCTACAAATAAATTATATATCATAAATTGCAGTCTTCTGAAGACGATTGGTATTAGCACTAAGCCTAGAAAATTATCCAACGTTGTTATAAGTAACGCCCATTTTAGCATTTCATTACCACGTGTAGCAATTTCTTGTTGTCACTAATAAAGATTACCCATTAAATATGAATTGCGCATTTATTAAGCATATCACAACTCATTTTCCTATTACAAAATAGATTGTTCTACTTGAAATATTTTCATGATGTTGTAATTAGCGATCGGACATTAAACCAGTCTTCCAGAATTGATATTTTGTTAGTCGCTGAAGTTTGCAGTGAACCTGTGACTTCTAATAACATGAGAAAGAAAGGTTATCTTCCTTCGTTTTTAAACTCCGTTTAGTTAGGATGGTCTCAGATACATTCCCTGCATCTTGTATTAATATTAATGTTAAAACTCGTAATGTAAACGTACTTAAACATTATTTTGTGATACAGAACTGCAACGATTTTCGGAACTTGAAGATACTAGTTGTTAGCCCTGATTAAAAGGTTTGCGAAGAACATTCTTTGAATAATATTTAAATAGATAAATCGAGGATATGTGTTATCAAATTTCCAATTCATCCTGAAATTTCTCCTGTAGTTGATTCCAAATATAAAACTCTTAAGAGTTTAAATATAACGAAAATATATTTTACAGATTTCCAGATTTGATTGAGAGATATGTGGGACACACTCATGAATACGAACAAATGGGAAATATGGAATATCTATGCCCTTAGAATCTTAACTTTTTATGTTTTTACATTGCCTTTATTTCTTATTAAGGACTGTGGCAAAACAACCAATTTGATGCTTGTGTTTGATGGACATTTTGAGTAGGCCCTATTTGAATCGAATATCCTTTAAAATTATATTTATGGTTGGCACCACTGTTCAACCAAATTTATTGACTATAATTTTGAAATTCAGAACGCATTTTGCATTTTATTTTAATTTCTCCTGCTATCGGAAATATGTACAAATGTGTAATCTTATTTCCATAAAATTGTAGCTCGTAAGACTGTTGGTGAAGAAATGAAGAATTGCCGTCTTGCCACTGTTAGCAACCTGCCACCAGACGCCTTGTTCAACTTGCTAATGAACACAAAGCATATCACCCCATTACTCCACTAACTAATCGTTCTTTGTTTTATGTTAATGACTTGCTAATGGGAGCTAGTTCAGTTCAATCAACTAAAGAGCTTAAAAACTAAGTATATTCTATGCATGAGAGTGCACAGTTTCATCTCAGAAAATGGACATCAAATTGTCCGGAAATTCTAGTCAATATTCTTGTTCAAGACATAAAAATATTCAACATTTTAATCTGATTAATGATGAAGCAGTTAAGTTATCATGTATTGTTTGGCAGCATAAATTACGGTAATTAAAAAAAGTATTCACTAATATATGTAATGACGAATGATGATAATATAACATATACTTTAAGGCAATAAAATTGTGATAATTAGTTTCAGTGGTGCGATAATTATATATATATATATAGTCATGAGTAGCAGTGTTATGTTCACATTTCACATAATATTACGCTTATCTTCTATAATGTTATTAATCAAACGCATTGTAGCTCTACTGTGTAATTAGTGTACTCGTGTGAATTGCGCGTTTGAACTTAAAATATTCGAGATCAAGAATCCTTAAAAATGATAGTGAACCATGGGTACAGGTCGTTTATTTACGATGCCTGAAAAAAACCTGAAATTTAGTGTGTTTATTAAATTTTATGTAAATCATTATATGTGTTAATTAAACATTTCAAGGTATCTTTAAACACTCGTCAACAAAATAACTTGTTTTAGGTATTTTATCTCATATGATTACTATGTGTTGTCATTATAAATAAAAATATTAGAAACACACAATTTTATGAACAAGAAATTAAATTTTATTCCCTTCACGAAATAGCGCCGTTACAAGATTCCTGGAAGTAATTTTCCCACCCACGATTACAGCATATAACGAGTGCACTGAAATACAAACATCAATAGCATTCAATAAATCAGATGACAGGAGAGCAGAAAAATATAGAACTATTAATAGATTTAAAATAGCTTACAAGAAAATGAAGTTCTTTTATACTTAAAATATCAAATGTTATCTTCATTGGCGTGATTAATTAATTTGCTGCTTTGAACTTATTATTGAACCTTTTGGAATTGAAAATGTAATTTTTGTAGAAATGTTATCAAACTTATTGTAGTGACAATGTGGTACGTGATTGAGGTCGGATTTTCGAAATGAATTTGTAAAATATTTTCAATTCTTACTATTTTTATTTAATGTCGCATTTAGTAAAATCCAAGGAGCAAGTCCTCCGAGAGGGACTTTAAGCCGTGGGTCCCGAGTCTGAAGATTTTCAGGCTCGTAAAAAATCCTTAAGCCTGAATGAAAAGGCCTCTAAGCAAAATCTATCGAATTTTCCCGTCCTAGTACTACCTTGGTATCCTAGCTCTCAGTATGAGGCGGAACGCTGACCACGGACCACTCAAAAATTGCATCTATACGAAAACAAGTGTAACTAAATTAGTATGGTTCAAATTCTTCCCTGTAGGGGGAGAATGCCTAAATCTCTGTAAAGGGAAAACATAGGCTTACAATACAATACAATACATCCTTACTTACTTACTTACTCACTGGCACTATCGAACCCGTAGGTTCATGGCCGCGCGAACATAATCTCTCCATACATCCATACCCTGAGCTAATGCTTTCCAATCATTCCCTGTATAATCTACTTCCCTCAAATCATAGTTAATGTTATTCTCCCACCTCATTCTTGGTCTACCAACTGGGCGTTTTCCCTCTGGCTTTCCTACAAGAAGCTTCCATGCAAGTCTTTCATTTCCCATACGTGCAAGATCTCCTGCCCAACGCAGTCTACGAGACTTAACTGTTCTTATTATATCTGGCTTCCTATAAAGACCATGTAGTTCACTGTTATGTAGTCTTCTCCATTCACCTGTCTGTTCATCTCTCTTTGGTCCAAAAATTTTCCTAAGTACTTTATTCTCAAATACTTGTAATCTCCTTTCCTCTCTTAAAGTAAGAGTCCATGTTTCGCACCCATATAATATAACTGGTAGAATAATAGTTTTATATATTTTCAGTTTAACGTTTTTTGAAAGGAGTTGGGACATCAAGAGTCTCTGCAATGCATAATAGCATGCATTTCCAGAATTGAGCCTATGTTTAATTTCTTTGTGCATCACATTCCTATTTGTGATCATTGTTCCTAGGTATTTGAATTCTGCCACTTCCTCAAAATTTCCCTCACTTGTCATTAGCTGTCCATTTCCATTATATAATGAATTTCTACGTGTGACCATATATTTAGTTTTATAGTTATTTACTTCCAGTCCTAATTTCTTAGTGTTACTCAATAGTGTGTGCGTGTTGTTCTTTAGTATCTCCTCGCTATCGGCCAATAATACTACATCATCAGCATAAACTAACAGCTTGTTAATACCATTCAGTTGTAAGCTTTCCTCATTCTCTAAAGATTTAATGGCATGCTCTAGTACAAAATTAAATAGTAGAGGAAATAGTGCATCTCCTTGCTTCAACCCATTCTGGATTTCAAAAGTGTCCGAAAACTGTTTGCCTACACGCACCCTACTCTTTGTGCCATTTAGACACATTCGTATAAGTCTAACTAACTTTTTAGGAATTCCGAACTCCAGCAGGATACTTTATAGCTTCTCCCTCTTAATTGAATCATATGCTTTTTTGAAGTCTACAAATAGTTGATGTACTGTACCATTATATTCCCATTTCTTTTCTAAAATTTGTCTTATACTAAAAATCTGATTTGTTGTAGACCTGTTTCTTCTAAATGTGCATTGATGATCTCCTAGAATGTCATCAATATAGGGAGTAAGTCTTCTTACTAATATATTTGTTAGAATTTTGTACGAAGTTGGAAGTAATGAGATGCCCCTATATTTGTTGCAATCAGTTTTATCTCCTTTCTTATAAATTGGTACGATAATTGACTCCTTCTATTCATCTGGGAGAGCTTCTTTTTCCCAAATCATACTAAGCAACCAGCGTATCTTGTCCATCAATTTTTCTCCCCCTGATTTTATCAGTTCTGCTGGGATCTCATCTGAACCTGATGCTTTATACATCTTCAATTTTTCAATCGCCATTTCAACCTCTAATGCTCTTGGCCCTGCAACTAGCATTTCTGCTGTCTGTAAATTATCCTCCTCAAAGTCCTGTTCTGTATGTACATTTAATAGCTGATTAAAGTAACTTTTCCATCTATTTAGTGTACTCCTGGAATTTGCAATCATATCCCCATTTTCATTCCGAATTATGTTTGTTCTAGCCTGAAACCCTTTCTTCTCTATACTAATTCCCTGATGTAATTCTCTAATGTTCCTATTTTTTGCATTCATTTCAAGATCATTAATCTTCTCTCTCAAATATTCCCTCTTTTTACTCTTTAGTAGCTTGGTGGTTACCCGTCTAATACTACCCAATTGCTCTAAATTTACCTCATTTGGCTCGTGTAACCATTACATTTTTGCTAGCTTTCTTTTCTTTACAATGTCGGCACATTCCTCATCAAACCATTTCTTGTTTTGCCTCTTTTTTAAACAACCAATGCTTTCTGATGCTGACAATTTAATAGTATATCTTATAGCCTCCCATTCTTTATTTATATCAGTTTCTTCTTCGTTTGCCACATTGTCATCGGAAGATTCCAGTACTTCAAATCTATTGAGCCTTTGGCATAGGTTCCCTGAAGTAGTCCCCGCCCGGAGAACCAGACGAAAAAAGTACCTTGGTCGAAAGAGTGACGATCTTTCACCTTAAAAATAGAACCGTCAAGAAATGCGGACATGGGTTCAACTGGGGTAGAATACAATACATCCATCCATAATAATTCTGCCCGAAGGCCGGTCCTTCACCGCAATCATAGCATTTTCATGCTATGCTTGCAGCTTTACTAGGGAATTATAGATGTGGTAGCTTCTCGTTGCTTTCCACACCGGTGAAGGTTGATGATAATGATAAGGATGATGATGATGATGACCATATGATTTCGGGGACCGTTTGTGCCTTAAGGTTTTCCTGACATTTGTCTTACAGGTGAGGAAAACCCTCGATAAAACCTCAACCAGAAAAACTGCCCCGACCGGGGATCGAACCCGGGCCCGCTGCGTGACAAGGCAGCACGCTACCTCGAGACCACAGCGGTGGACCACAATACATAGTACTTGATAAATAAAAACATGCGTTCTATGAAACCTATTAAACTACAACTGATTCGAAACAACATATTAAATTTGTTTACAAATATCTTCCTTGTATGGAATATTGAGGTTATGAGAAATAAACAATGATAATAATAGAAATATATAATATAATACAGGGACAAACGTTTTCTGTTATATATTGAAAGATAATAAAAAAACAAGTTTGAAGTAGAATGTAGTTTGAAGTGTAATTCTGAACGAAGGGGAAAATTGAGAACCATGATTAGGTACTGACAATTGTGATGATTTCTTAGGATGAAGATAGAGCTCCTGAGCGTGCTTGTTACAATTTGTGTTATCAGATTATCGCCAGTTCCTTGTTTCTTTAGGAATTACTCTGTTGCTTTAGGTATTGCACTTCCAGAGCCTATAAGTAAATCTAGAATGGAGATGGTGCCAAGATAGTATTTATTATTTAATAAGAGATATTAAGCTCGCATATAGCATTCTTTTCGAAATTCACCTAATCTATTTCTTTAAGGCTGGATTAGAAACATATTTTAAGGTCGGTGATGAGAGCGGGCGGGAATTGTTGAGTCTAATAGGCCTAACAATCATATCAATATGATGTGTACTGTAACTCTCCGTTATCCCGTGATCTTCCTCGTAGACCAAACTACGGCACGCGAGCCCCATCCGGCCCGCCATGGCTTTTAGTATGGCCCGTGTAAGCACTGAAATGAACAAATTAATTTTATATTTTAAATTTAGATTTTAAAATGTAGCATCTAGTTTGGACGTCACTGTGTGAAATTCAGCTCTCAGGAGTGTGTGGTTGAGGTGTCACCGCTTCTCTTGACAATGTAGTAGAGTTGATTCATCCCTTATGTACCGTTCTCTCCCCCACTCAAACCTTCGAACATTACTTATTTCGCTTGTTGTATGTTCAATCAAACAGTAGCCTGTGCACGGAATGGTTGTAAAAATAGTGTTCATTTAAATTCAGAAAATTCGTTCAAATAAACGCCAAATTGATTCTGAGTGTAGTAAGTTTAACGAATTCTAGACCAGCAAGTACTTTGTGAAGGAGCATGGAAACAAAGTATTACTCTTATTTGTAAATATATTAAGTTTCATACCTTTTTTACAATTTTAATTGCAGCATTTTATTATAAACGTTTTAACATTCTTCTGTATGTTCATGTAATTTTATTGTAATAATAATAATAATAATAATAATAATAATAATAATAATAACGATAATAACAGTAACAGAAGCAACAGTAACAGTAGCAACAGTAATAGTAGTGATAGTAGTAGTAACAAAAGTAGCAGTAGCAACAATAATAGTAACGATATTTATGTTCCGGCTCGCGATCAATTTCACTATCGTTTATTGGCCCGGCCCATTAAAATGTTTGGGCAGCCCTGCCGTAGACTGTGAGCTCTTTTGATCAAAAAGTTGTAGCGAAGTAGCTTCTAACTCTACTGTGCCTAGTTAATCGCAAAGATTCTCCGAAGTGGTAAGATCGAAAGGCATGGGCTAGAGTTTATGTACACTTAGCAAGAATAAATAAATAAATGGGCCGACACTTGATCCCGAATATTTTAAGTTCTAATGCGAGATTCACACGAGTACACTAATGGCACAATAGAGCTACAATACGTTTCCCCTTCTTCCTTTGAAGAGCTTTCTTTCAAACATAATTAGCCAGCGAATGTTTAGCTCAGTGCATAGTAGCTTCATTCGTATGAGAGAGGTCATTGGTTCGATTCCCGATAAGATTAAATGATTTAATTGTTAAAATTCTTTCTGTTTTGTTCTATTTCTCCATTATTAATAATAATTATTTGGAAGCATTAAAATTTTTATTATTATTTATGTATGTATTTATTTATTTATTGATAAACCGATTTACAATGTAATAAAACATATTTCTGTGCCCAACGATTTTTAAATGTTTATCTTCTTTTTCCATTCTTATCTTCCCATTCAAAGTCTTCCAGAACTAATTCCCTCATACCTCTTCTTACATCATCCTTCCATTTAAATCTATGACGATCTCTCTTCACTTTCCCTGGTGGAGTCAATCCCAATGTTTCTCTAGCATCCAACGAATATGACCATACCATTCTAGTTGTATGTATCTCACACAATCTAGTATTGAATATTGGATATTCATTTATTGTCTGATGATAATATTTCTGATTTTTTCCAATTTAGAATGTCTAGTTGAGCATCTCAAACAATCCATTTCAGTAGACACAAGATTTAATCTCGAATTTTTATTCAATTGCCAAGTTCCTGAACCATATGTTAGCGTGCTTCGAATTATGGATTTATAAATTTCTAATTAGGTATCTATTCTTATGTTCTTATCCCACAAAACTCCGTTTAACATTGTTATTACCGATCTGCCTTTTTCAATTCTATATTTTATGTAATTTTCGGTTAATTTTGATACACAGGTAATTCCATTCTTCACATCATTTGATACATCCCATTATTACTATTATTATTATTATTATTATTATTATTATTATTATTATTATTATTACTATTATAGTAGATGATGGATAATGATATAATAATAATAATAATAATAATAATAATATTTATTATTGTAAATGATCTATGGGCTATTATTATACTAGACATGACATTTAAATTAAATATTTTAAGTGTGGGGAGAAACGTTTTCCACACAAATACGTAATAAATAAATAAACTCCTAAATATATTAAGCTATATTATATGTTATTACATAAATTTACAGCACAATTATTAAAATGTGGTACTGAACACACAATTACATTTATACCGGTAGTTACACAGTGTTACTGACTTTAGGAATGTTACTTATGATAGTGTAAAGTGGTCGTAGATTACGTGGCAGGAATTAAATGTTATAGTATGTATTTTACAAAAATACAAATGAATTAAAAAAGTAGGAAGATTCAAACCCTAGCTTTCAAATGCATTTCATCTTGCTGTAAGTAGTTTAACGTTCTACGCTACTCGAACGTCGGATACTAGTTGCCTTGTTTACTTTACACCATGAATGAGATTTGAACTTTATTTAAATGTCGCAATTTGAGTAATATTGCATTTGTCGAACACTCGTAAATATCTAGAAACATGTCTCCTTCACTGTTCTTTAAAGATTTCAGACTATTAAAATCAAATGCAGCGCATTTAAAACATTTATCAATGCGTGACCTCGTGAATCACAGCAATGGCTGTATCAGCATGCGCATGGGCCATAACAGGAACTCTGTTTTTTTTTTAAACGGTTCATTATATTTGTCGCTAAGTGTACATTCAGACAGATACTACAACAATTATTGCCCTAGGATCAACCTGAAACGGTTCACACAGTTGCCTGCATTTTGACTCAAATGTAACGAAAATATATCTATCCAGCCCGAACGTCGGACCGTCACCTCTCCAATTCATCACTATACGTAGCCATCGTCTTCCAGTACGCTACTCATAGAGGTGTAGTGACATCTACATATATCGTGTCATCTCACCGCTCACTGACCTACTATCTATAAAGTGCATCTCTAAGACTTTTCTTGGTCTCTGTTGTTCGTCAATTCTTACCATATGACGAGACCAGTATGGTGTTTTCATTTAATAACATTTGATAATTGAAATTTTAGGTTAATTTTCACTAGAACTTCTCCCAAATTCCTGTTGATTTTCCTGAGTACTTTCCTTTGAAAATCATCTATTCTTCCATTATTTTGTGAAAGGGTATTGGTTTTATTTCCGTGTATTAGTGTAGGTCAAATTATTGTTTTATATAACATGACCAGCTAATACCCGGCGTGTGCTGTTACGTCTAAATAAATGAAAATTAATGGATTTTATGTATAGTTGAATAAGTAAAAGGAAAAATAATTATAAATTTATATTTTTTAGATATCCCGAGCTGATTATCCGGCGTTGCCCGGGAATCTACTTATCCCGATCTCCTTGACATTAATGAACTGAAATACGAAAATTAATGTGTTTTATGTTGGTTAAATAAGTAGAACAAAAATGAATATCGAAATTATTTTTAGATACCCCATGCTGTTTACCAGGCGTTGTCCGGGAATCTACTCATCCCGATCTTCTTGGCATAAATGAGCTGAAAGACAAATATGAATGTACTTCTTATTATTAGTTGAATAACTAAAATGAAAAGTAATTATAAATGTATATAGTAATTATTTTAAGATTCCCCGTGCTGATTACCCGGTGTTGCCCGGGAATCTATTTACCTCGTTCTTCTTGGCATAAACGAAAGGAAAAAAAGGTTATTGTAAGTTATCCGTAAGAGATAAATATATGCTGTCGGCGAATGTTTTGTAGAGCATTCTGAGATATGCAATTCTGTATACATTACTTTTGTGTATTTGTTATGGTTTCGGCAGCGTATGCCATTTAAGCGTCTAAATAGCTACTTTTTCCACGTGTTCTACTAAAAAAAGGGCGATTTTAATGTTGTAGGAGTAGAATATAACAACTCTCTTATAGCTAATATTCATCCCGGAAATCTCCTGATCATTTTGCAAGAAGCCATATCACAATCGGATCAACTATATGACCGCGCATGAAGTACGAAGAAACAAACAAATATTCATTTTTACACGCTTTATATTAGTTTGACCTGTATCTATCTATCTATATATGTAACGGAATCTTTCAACGCGATTTTCACCCACTTAGAAACATTGGATCGACTTGAAACTTTGTATACGTGTAGAGGACCCGTGACAATACAATAATTTCATATTTTGTTTCTAAAATCCTGGCCAGAATCATCCGAAAATCAAAAAAATGAAAACTGGTATAATAGGTTTCGGACTTGTCGAGTTTTTAGTCAATCGTTGTAAGAGCTCAGTTGGTAGAGCAGTGAACTCTTAGTGGGATATAATTTCTGTAATCCTTATGTCGCTGGTTCAAATCCGGCTGGGAGCGTCTTTTTATAGAAGAGTATTACTTTAACTCATACTACAATAGTATCGAATTTAAAGATATTTACATTTTTATCTTATTCTGTAAAATATTAAAACTAAAAAATAAAAAAATAAATAATAGTTTTAAAAAACTAAAAGAACACGCTTTATTAGAAAACTAAAAAATGAAACATAATTGTAATTTCCAATACGCTTGGGATAAAATAAAGTGGTCAACAAAAAATCATCTCCAATACATATAGAATAAAATTAGAGTTATCAACAAGAAGAAAATAATTTTACCATCAAAAGCGTGGGGTGATTTTTATGATTTCTACATTTTCTTCTTAGAGAGCTTACTTTTATCAATATCTGTTTATTATCAAATATATTAATTGATATAGAGCACCCCACGCTTTTGATGGTAAAATTATTTTCTTTTTGTTGATAACTCTAATTTTATTCTATATGTGTTGGAGATGATTTTTTTGTTGACCACTTTATTTTATCCCAAGCGTATTGGAAATTACAATTATTTTTCATTTTTAGTTTTCTAATAAAGCCTGTTCTTTTAGTTTTTTTAAAACTATTATTTATTATATATTAGATTGGCTAAACCCGGCGTGCGCTGCTAAGCATAAATAAATGAAAATTAATGAGCATTTATGTTTAATTGAATAAGTAAAAGTAAAGATTATCAGACATTTATATTTTTAAGATACCCCATGCTGATTACCCGGCGTTGCCTGAGAATCTACTTATCCCGATCTTCTTGACATAAATGAGCTGAAATATGAAAATTAATGTGTTTTACGTTTAGTTAAATGTCCACCGTTGTGGTCTCGAGGAAGCGTGCTGCCTTGTCACGCAGCGGGCCCGGTTTGATCCCCGCTCGGGACCTTTTCCTCATCTGTAAGACAAATATCAGGATAATTTAAGGTCTAAACGGTCCCCGAACATCATCTGGCCATCATTATCACCAATATCATATTCACCTCGTTTAAATTAAGTTTAGGTTTAAGGCCTCTCCTGGTGCATATTATTCATCTTCATTACCCATCATATCATTGAGGCAGTAACTCCGCCTTCCAATCGCCCCAACCTCAGAGGTGGGTTACAAAACGCCAATGCCAAGAGAGAATACCTGAAATGTCGAATGACGAACTGGTGGCATTGAATAAAGAAAATGTTTAGTTAAGTAAGTAAAAGGAAAAAAATTATATGGAAATTATTTTTAGATACCCCGTGCTGTTTACCCGGCGTTGATCGGGAATCTACTCAACCCGATCTTGTTGGCAAAGCTAAATGAGCTGAAGGACAAAAATTAATGTACTTGTTACGATTAGTTGAATAAGTGAAATAAAAAATATTTTTAATTGTATATGGTAATTCTTTTAAGAATTCACGGCGTTACCTGGAAATCTGGAGCTTCTAGGCATACATGAGCTAAAAAACAAAATTCGTTACTGTGAGTTATCCGTAAAAGAATACTTGTCATGTGCTGCTATGCTTGCACAGGAATCTATGTACTTGTCTCGATCTTCTTGGCATCAATGAAAGACAAAAATGGTTATTGTGAGTTATCTGTAAGAGACTATTTAACTCATGCCCCAAATGGGAGTCAATGACCAATCACTTTTCAATGATTTTTATTTACAATCAATCACAGTCGGGTATCGCGTAGAATTTACCAACTAAAGTTTATCATAATAAAGAAAGCACCTCCTTTTTAACATTCTGAATAGGTCATAGCATTACTTTGCAGTGACTGACTCTGTAATAAATATGGCTACCAGATTGTGTATATAGTGCATGAATGTCAACACGTAGGGCATGAGGGAGTTAATATAAAAACATTTGTAGCAATTGATTATACCACCAAAAAAAAAGTAACCACTGTTTGCTCTTTCTTAAATGAATTTTTTTCCCAGGTAATAACATTCCTGATATATATAATTGTCAAATTTACATAATAGGACATCAGAAATGAATTAATGTACAGTTTGATGTGTTTCATTTTTTCTCCACTAGAGTGCATTCTTACAATATTGCGTTCCTTTGGCAATAAATAATATGATCTGGTGCAGCGATGAACAAAAGAAGCAAATTAAGCCTACCAATTGTTTCTCATTTGTTTTCAAACATCGCCGTTTACATTAAATATATAAATATTTTAAAATAACTATATTTAAATAATGATTTGTGAGTAAACAGCTTAATGTTATTTGTTAAATAGTCCTACCAAATGCCACTCTTGATTTCCAAATTCTCTAGATAAATTCACTCCACACTTCGTGATTCGTGAATTTATCGATAATTTGGAAATCACTCGTGGCATTACTTATGATAAACACATTCTCTCGCGGACTTTTAGTAGCGTTTTTTGAGATATTCATTTCTGTGTACATTAATGTTGTGTATTTGTCTCTAATTAAGAGACTAATGATTATGCTACCTTTGAACGGTCAATATACCGCGGATATTTTAGGAAGCGTAAGCCATTTAAGCGTCCAAAGAGCCACCTTTTTTACGTTCGCCACTACAAACGGCGATTTTTAAGGGTATATGATTTGAGTGTCACAACTCTCTTATAACGTATGTTCATCACGGGAATCTCCTGAACATTTTGCAAAAAGCCCCATCACAATCGGATCAACGATAAGGCGGCGCATAAAGTACGAACAAACAAACTAACAAACAAACAAATATTCATTTTTATATATATTAGATTAATTTTCTGATGTGATATTTTTACATTTTAAAATTGGAAGCATTGTATAAAAAAGTTATATTGGCCATTTAATTCTTTTTTCATATCTCCAAAATATCAGTATTTTAGTAGTTTCATATTTTGCCAATAAAATAATGTTTTCCACAAATTTAAGTGGTTGATCTTCAATGGTAATTTGTTGTTGAATAGTAAAAAATGGGTTGATTGGTGATAAAGTTATGACTTTTTTTATATCAAATGGGAGTTCCTTTGCTCGAGTATTGATTTTGTATCTCTAAACTACTTTTTAAAGTGATGCGGCAAATATACTAACAATATCAGCATATTTATATTGATTTATATTGTGAAGTTCTGTTTGTTGTCATTGATTGTTTTGTAATAGCATGTTCCTAAGTTAAATTTAAAAAAAAAACATTGAAGCCAACTCATATCCTTTTTTCATCCGTAATTTATTTAAAAAATGATCCGTTAGATTGCAGTTTGTTCTTACTTTTGACTTTTCATCATCCAAAATATAACCAGCACACAAGCATTAACGAACCTATACGTTTTTGGCCACGTGGAGATAACCTCTCCCTGCATCCCCAATCTGAGCTAATGTTTTATAATCATCCCCTGCACAATCTACTTCTCTCAAATCATGGTTAATGTTATTCTCCCACTTTATTCTTGGTCTACCAACTGGGTGATTTCCCTCTGGTTTTCCTACAAGAAGTTTTCATGCTCTTCTTTCATACCCCATCCGAAATATATACAACAAAAAATGAATTGATGCTTTAAACTTAAGTTATGAATGTTTAGTAAGCCATTTTGGATGATTACTTGCAATAATGGAACAATTGGATGTCGTTTCAATTTGTACTGCCAATTAAAAAAACTATACGTTGGATCACAAATGTTAAAAATTCAATTTTGTAACATTAAACCGTTTTTATTCATTCTTATGATCAACTAAATACTGATAATGTGAACTCTTTATAAAAACAAATTCCATTCAATTAATAATAATAATAATAATAATAATAATAATAATAATAATAATGATTTATTTTAGCTGGCAGAGTTAAGGCCATAAGGCCTTCTCTTCCACTCAACCAGCGAATAGTAAAATTATACAAAAATTACGTACATATTACAATTTTAAGATATTAAAATACAGACTAAACAAAATACAATGATGATGGATCTAATACTAGCTAATGCTAACAAAAACATAGAATATAATAAAATTAAAATGATATAAAATAAAGTAAGTAGCTTCCTACATGATTATTAATAGAATGCTCTATATAGTTGTTATGTAGTTAATGTTTTCATTGTGTCGAACTTAAGATATCAGTTAATTTGGATTTAAATAATGATAGCGATTGACAGTCTCTGACATGACTGGGAAGTGAGTTCCATGTTCTAGCCATAGATATTGTGTAAGACTCAGAGTACAGACAGGTCCTGTGTTGTGGTATCAAAAGTAAAGAAGAGTCTTGTGATCTTGTTCCTAAATTGTGATGAGCCGATAAATGTTGAAAACGTGTTGTTAAATAAGTTGGTAAATATGTGTGCAGAATTTGGAATAGTAAGGTATGTGAATGTAAAGTTCTTCTGTCATTTAGGCGTAGCCATGATAAGGCCTGAAATGAAGGAGACACGTGGTCATAACGACGGAGATTGAATATAAATCGAATGCACGCATTATGAGCACGCTGTAGTCTGTCAGATAGATCAGTTGTAAGATTAGTCAGTAATATGTCGCAGTAGTCGAAGTGTGGCATTATAAGAGTCTGTACAAGTATTTGTTTTAATTTTGTAGGAAGGAAGTTTTTAAAACTATTTAGGGAGTGAAGAATTGAGAACACTTTCTTGCAGGTATTATTCACCTGGATTTTCCAGTCTAGGTGTTGGTCCATATATTGATTTAGGTACCCTTCATTGATATATTTGTAATAGAACCATGGTTTATATAATCCATTCTTGTAAATATTACTACGTGTGATACTGTAATGTTCCATATTTTGGCATATTTGTAAAATCGTAAAATACTGAAATGAAGCATAATATGAAATAAAACGTTTAAAATGAAAATAACACCTTAATAACGCGTGAGTGATAATAAAATTGGTGAACTAATAATGAATAAGATGTGCATAATATAAATTACTCATGAAAGATAAATGTATTTTACGGTACACGGAAATGCCAATAGCTGGAGTTTGATTGTTTTTTTTGTTTATTTAATCATATTGAGCACGGTAGTCACGATATAATGTGACCCTTTTTAGATGATTAATTGAATATTTCTGACGAGAATAACCATCAATAATGTACATTTCTTAGTTCAGTACAGGAAGCAGACAGAGGCCATATTTGTCAACTGTTAAACTCACTCGCCCAGTTATCCAATAGTACAGAACATCATTCATCCAATCAGATACTCATTTAATATGACTGTGAGCCTACTTCGTACGAGGGTTTTAAATAACGAAATGACAACAAATTTATTGACATTTTAAGCGAAATATTATTGCGTGTCTCCATATCATCTCCGATGAAAATTTGAACATTCTCTCTAGTATAATAATGCTGATAAGTGCTTCGTGACACAGATATCCACTTGCCTCGAAATTAAGAAATGTATTGATTCATGGAATACTGGAAAGAGTTATTTTTATGGTTGTAAATTACGTGCTTGGGAAACAAAAGAGAGACTCATCCTTTATTTCACTGTAAATTAAATTACATTTTTTCCCATTATAACTATACAGGTGCTCAATTTTTAAGAACGTGGACAATGTAAGCTGTCGAAAAGTAACACAAATAGTACACTTTTTTTAATCCTCTAAATAATAGAGCTTCGTGGACGACGGAGCAGAGAACAATATTGAATTATATCCTTGTGACCTGTTGATAACGCATTTCGTGGGTAATGAAATATACCCCCGTATGACCAAACTATGTTGACACATTTCACAGAAGGATTTTTTTTTGTTGGTTTTACTGAAGCGTACGTGCATGTGGGTGGAGTAGAAACTCGAGCATTTTTGCCTGCCAAATATTCTGTTTGTGACAGCCTAGGATTTCATATAATTAATGCATTTTTAATTCTTCAGAATTTAGGTACAGCAGAATATAGGATATCATATGACAATCTAAACCCTTTTAACAATAATGTTTGAAACATATATAATAGAGATGTGTTTTATTAAAAATATATCAACGTTTTTGTAAAGTTATAAGTAACTTTCTCAATACAGTTTATTAAAGTTCACATAAGAAATGTTAAATTATGCGATTTTAATTTGCGGCACTCCGTGGCATAAATACTCTCTCTCTCTCTCTCTCTCTCTCTCTCTCTCTCTCTCTCTCTCTCCTCTCTCTCTCTCTCTCTCTCTCTCCTGGCGCGACAGGCCTACAAGGCCCTTAGCCTACCTGCCGGCTGCAGGCCTCACATCCACATGTGTTAATCACATGATGATCATCAGCAATATAGGGGTGACATGTGGTCAGCATGTCGTGTCCCCCAGCCGTTATAACTGGTTTTCTCAACCTGGAGCCGCTACTTATTGTAGCTACCCAAATGCCTCACGATGCTGGGTGGGCACCGGTCTCATACTGGCCGAAATACCATGAGAAAATGTCTTCCCGCATGGAGACTCGAACCAGCGCAAGTCCCGCAATCTGCACCAAGGTTTCCTGCCTTAACCACTCGGCTACGGCGCGGGACCCGTGGCATATATATAAATATTGTTTGATACATGGATGCAGTAACTAAATAGTTGAGTAAGGCAAGTTTGTTAATTGCATACCTTACAAGCCGGAAGATTAGGGTTCGAATACCACTGACATGAGGGTTTTCAAACTGGCCTGAAACCTTCTGGCGTTTTGAGTGCCTGTAATCGGCTCATTTCCTACCTGAAATGAGTGTCAGACGTTAATTTAAGAATACAGGTGGCAGTCATGCAGTAATGGCAAACCGGCTGACATCTCCTGTCTAGAATTGTGGAAGTTTTTTTTTAAATACTACGGCAATGGCATCCTAAGGTCACTAGTGGGATCACTTTACCATGGATAATATTACTTCATTTAACGACTCTCTAAACATACTCAGATAATTACCGTCGAAATTGGAATCTAGGCGTGAAAGGATAGACAAAGCTTGCTTTGAGGCCTCTTATTTCAAATTTGAAGTACTTTTACATGTTGTAAATTAATCGCGCTGATCCCATGGCTCTAATTCTTTTCCGAAAGGATATGTACCTTACGAAAATTACGGCCTTCAATTTCCATCGACCCCCGTCGATTTTGAAATTGCGACTCTTGTAATCAGGTATAATCATCAGAAATTCCTAACTGGAAAAATGAAATGGAATTTAAATGAAGGGAAATGGGTTGTTTCAACTTGTACTTTTATTGTATTTGATATTTATGCGTTTACTCCACGTCCCATCCTTATATTAATGAATACGGAAGCTAGATATATGCTTTACATTGTTTCAGATTATTATTTTGAAATGACACTGTAGTTCGAGGTCATTGTATAAGTTATGACTTAGTACAGAATACTGTGGACAAAATAACTTGTTGAACCTCTAGAAACACTAGTAATTTCCCCGCAATATAAAGTAATTTGTGAACAAATTGTATGCTTATATATCTTGACTTATCTTACTACATAGGCCTATCTCTAGCAGCTGTTTATTACTGTTAGAAGATGGTATTTCAAGACGTGCAGTACCCATAATCAGATAAATCAGTGTTTCCTAGGGTATCCTTACATTTGGATTGATATCGACTTTGCCCCTTTTAGGATCATTTCTATTGTCAAACAAGTGAAGCAGCGGTTATAATGTTGCAAAGGTGAACATCTTCAGACCTTTCCATTATTCTCTTTGCATGGGTTTGTGTACATTTAATTCCTTCCCAGAGTGCAATAATCTCGCACAGTGATATTTTATCCGTACTGTCACTGGTAGGTCACTTCATCACTGTGTTCAGTTATCTAGCTGGAACCATCTTTCATTAGTCATAAAGTTAATAAACCTTCAATCATAGAGTGTTTATTTACCTGAATGTACGTGGAACCGTGAATGTAACATATTTATGTCCACGTCTCCATGGGGCATGCTCCCTCTCTTTTCCCTTTAGGTTTGTAATATTGGCTTCTCTTGGGAATTCGGGGTTCTGATATCCATAACACATGATCATGGTATAAACTGTTATTCTTTCTCGATCGTTCAATATTTCCTCTCCCATTCCCATGCTATTCTACAACATCAGAGAAGACGTAACTGAGTTAATATTTTCTTACACACAAGAATGAAGATAATTTCACATATTTTCCTTATTACGGGTTTGATCTAAATAATGTGAAACATATAAGATAGTGGAGATTGTTTTGGGAAATGTCTTTATGTAGAAAAATTTATTGTTCTCTCATAATATTTAATGTTGTATGTATATGTTAGTGTCTATCATTATGGTCTCGGGAAAAGGCCGTGGTCTCGTTCCATTCCCGGTCGAGAAAGTCTCCTGGATGACTTTTTTCGGTGTCTTTTCCTCACGTGTAAGGTAATTGTTCCCCGAACATCATCTGACCATCTCATCACACATACAATATTCGTCTTGATTAGTATGAATTAATGACTAGGTGGCGTGTCTTGTCTTAATTGCTTGTGCTGTCTTGGAGGTATCCGCGTGTTTGAGCTGATAATTCATCCCAGGAAGCCCTCTATGCCCTAGTGTGGTCACATAAGTTGTGTACGTATGGGTGCATATCATCTCCCGATAGGTCGTACCCTCAGTTGACGTAGAAAACTATAAGACTGAGAACGATGTGACTGTTCCTGTGTACGGAGCGATTGAACTAAAAGTACACAGTGAGAATATGATATAAGTATTTTTTTACTATAAGCCTGCGCTCAACGAAAACTATGGAAATATAATAAAAAATCAATATAGTATTCCTCAAACCAATTAATTTCTTGAAAATGAGGAATATCTCTTACACAGGAATTTTTTCAATATTTAACAAACGTTAAGTCATTGAATGTTAATTTACCTAAACGTGCGTGGGGCGATTAAAAAATATATAGCATAAATGTGCTTCAATTATTTAGTAAAATAAATCGAAAATTGAAATTTTCAATACTAAAGTAATGTAATAAAGGAATAGCAGTAAGTTTATCACCTACATTAAAACGATTACCACAGTCAGCACTTGCTCCTAAGTAATTAACTACTAAACATAGCATATGATGCAACATCTTATTCTTCATTAATTTTATATATATATATATATATATATATATTACATTTTTAATCATTCATATATGTAAGTGTTATTTTTCAATAAGTATGTTCGCCTAAAAGGAATTATTTACATTAACATAGTACATTCTTCATTATTCATTACTTATGTCGCAACATTAACCCTAACGGCTCCACAGTGTTGAGATTATCTCTTTCTATAGATCATCCTAACTAAATGTATCCTTGTGGATTGTGCATAGATGCTGTTTTGGGTGATTGTATTTTGTTTTCAACTGTATGCACTGATATATAATGCCATATACCTGATCGGTTTCTATGTATTTTCGTATGTATATTTTTCTTTTTCCATGGTGTTTTGCATAGCTGTTTTGAATCTTGGAAATCTCTTTGTATGTTGAATCAGTCCATTTGTTGTCTTTCCATTTTCCATGTTTAGGAACCATATAATCCTGATTGGGATTGTCATGGTTCTTTACAATTATATTATTGAGACGAATATTTTGTTTTGTAAACATCTTACCGTGAACTTGTCACTGATTGCAATAATTTATTTATGTCATTTTCAATTGAGGTTCTTTCTGGGTGAGGTTTTTACCGTTATTGGTAGGAATTATATACCTTTATGACAGTAATAACTAACTTTTTTATAGAAGGGGAGTTAATTAGAGGGCCAAACGGTCCCCGAAATCATATGGCCATCATCATCATCCTTATCATCATCTTCATGATCATCATCATCCTTCGCCCCTGTGGAAAGCAACAGGAAGCTACCACACCTACAATTCCCTAGTAAAGCTGCGAGCATAGCATGAAAAACCCTCGTGCAGAATTACTACGGACGGATATATATATATATATATATATATATATATATATATATATATATATACATTTGTAATATTCAATAGCTGAAATTAAGAATTGATTCTTAACTAGAAAAACTTTTAAATCGTCATTTTCATCAATATCACAAATAAATACACTATTGAGTAACACTAAGAAATTAGGACTGGAAGTAAATATCAGTAAAACTAAACATATGGTCACACGTAGAAATTCAGTATACAATTGGAATGGAAAGCTAATGACAAATGAGGGAAATTTTGAGGAAGTGGCTGAATTCAAATACCTAGGAACAATAATCACAAATAGGAATGAGATGCACAAAGAAATTAAACATAGGCTCGATTCTCGAAATGCGTGCTATTATGCCTTGCAGAGACTTTTGATGTCCCAACTCCTTTCAAAAAACGTTAAGTTGAAAATATATAAAACTGTTATTCTACCAGTTATATTATATGGGTGCGAAACATGGACTCTTACTTTAAGGGAGGAAAGGAGATTACGAGTATTTGAGAATAAAGTTCTTAGGAAAATTTTTGGACCAAAGAGAGATGAACAGACAGGTGAATGGAGAAGACTACTTAACAAAAAACTACATGGTCTTTATAGGAAGCCAGATATAATAAGAACAGTTAAGACTCGTAGACTGCGATGGGCAGGACATGTTGCGCGTATGGGGAAGGAAAGACGTGCATGGAAACTTCTTTTAGGAAAGCTAGAAAGGAAAACACCCAGTTGGTGGACCAAGAATGAGGTGGGAGAACAATATTAACTATGATTTGAGGGAAGTAGATAATACAGGGAAAGATTGGAAAACATTGGATCAGGATAGGGATGTATGGAGATCTTATGTCCGTGCGGCCATGAACCTACGGGTTCGATAGTGCCAGTGAATAAGTAAGTATCACAAATAAATCCTTCTGCGCACAAAGAATAAAAGAATAAAGTTGTGACATAAGTAATGAATAATGATGAATTATATTATATTATATATAGGGAATTTTGAGTAAAGTGGACCCTTCTGCTTGCGTGGACCCTGATAATATATTCTTTAATTGGTGCTGTCCTCGAACAGAACAGGTTTTAACTTCTTCTTCTCATCAACTTTGACGGGTTCAAGGCCAGTTTCTTTTATTCTTTGTGCGCGCGCAGAGGGATTTATTTGTGATATTGATGAAAATGATCATTTAAAAGTTTATCAAGTTAAGAATGAAATCATAATTCCAGCTATTGAATATTACAAATGTTCAAAGAACTCATAAATATATTATATTATATTATATTACATTACATTACATTACATTACATTGTATTATATTATATTATATTATATTATATTATATTATATTATATTATATTATATTATATTATATTATATTATATTATATTATATTATATTATATTATATTATATTATTTATATTATATTATATTATATTATATTATATTATATTATATTATATTATATTAATATTATATTATATTACTCTATATTAATATATTAATCTTATATTATATTACATACATTACATTACACTACCTTACACGATATACATTACATTACCATTACATTACTCATTATCTTATATTAATATATTATATTATATTATATTATATTATATTACATGACATTACATTACATTACATTACATTACATTACATTACATTACATTACATTACGTTATATTATATTATATTATATTATATTATATTATAGTATATATATATTATATTATATATAATGATATTATATATCATATATATATTATATTATATTATATTATATTATATTATTTATATTATATTATATTATATTATATTATATTATATTATATTCTATTATATTGATATTATACTTATATTTACTTATATAATTAATATTATATTATACTTATAACATCTCATTAATCCTCTTATCTTCTCTTCTCTTCTCTTCTCTTCTTTCTCTTCTCTTCTCTTCTCTTCTCTTATCTTCTATTCTCTTCTCTTCTCTTCTCTTCTCTTCTCTTCTATTCTCTCACAACTTCTCATCTCTTCTCTTCTCTTACTACTCTGCTTCTCATTCTCTTCCATTCTCCTGCTCTTCTCTTCTCTTCTCTTCTCTTCTCTTCTCTTCTCGTCTCTTTCTTTCTCTTCTCTTCTCTTCTATTCTCTTCTCTTCTCTTCTATTCTCTTCTCTTCTCTTCATCTTCTATCTCTTCTCTTCCCTCTCTTCTCTTCTCTCTCTTCTCTTCTCTTCTCATTCTCTCTTCCTCTTCTCTTCTCTTCTCTTCCTTCCCCTTCTCTTCCTCTTCTCTTCTCTTCTCTTCTCTTCTCATTCTTCTCTTCTCTTCTCTTCTCTTCTCTTCTCTTCTCTTCTCTCTCTTCTCTTCTCTTCTCTTCTCTTCTCTTTCTTCATCTTTTCTTGTCTTCTCTTCTCTTTCTTCTCTTGTCTTCTCTTCTCTTTTCTTTTCTTCTCCTTCTCTTTTCTTCTCTTCTCCTTTCTTCTCTTTTCTTCTCTTCTCTTCTCTTTCTTCTCTTTTCTTCTCTTCTCTTATCCTCTCTTCTCTCCTTCCTTCCTTTTCTTCTCTTCTCTTCGCTTCCCTTATCTTCTATTCTCTCCCCTCTCTTCCACTTCTCTCTCTTCTCTTCCCTTCTCTTCCTTCTCTTCCCTTCTCTACCCTCGCTTCATCTTTTCTTCCTTCTCTTCTCTTCTCTTCTCTTCCCTTCTCTCTCTTCTCTTCTCTCTCTTCCTTCTATTATCTTCTCTTCTCTTCCTTCTCTTCATTCTCTTCTCTTCTCTCTCTTCTCTTCTCCTTCTCTCTTCCTTCTCTTCTCTCTCTCTTCTCTTTCTCTTCTCTTACCTTCTCTTCTCTTCCTCCATTCTCTTCTCTTCTCTTCTCTTCTCTTCTCTTCTCTTCTCTTCTCTTCTCGTTCTCTCTCTTACCTTCTCTTCTCTTCCTCTTCTCCTTCTCTTCTCTTCTCTTCTCTTCTCTTCTCTTCTCTTCTCTTCTCTTCTCTCTCCGCTTCTCTTCTCTTCTCTTCTCTTCTCTTCTCTATATTATTTATTATAACTTACTTACTTCACTGGCACTATCGAACCCGTAGGTTCATGGTCCGCGCGGACATAAGCTGCCATACATCCCTATCCTGAGCTAATGCTTTCCAATCATTCCCTATATAATATAATTTTTTTTATCCTTTCAATCATAGTTTAAGTTGTTCTCCCCATCTTCATTCTTGGTCTAACCAACTGGGCGTTTTTCCTTCTTGGCTTTCCGACAAGAAGTTTTCCAGGCACGTCTTTCATTCCCCATACGTGCAACATGTCCTGCCCATCGCAGTCTACGAGATTTAACTGTTATTATTATATCTGGCTTCCTATAAAGACCATATAGTTCATTTTTATTTAGTCTTCTCCATGTTTCGCACCCATATAATATAACTGGTAGAATAATAGTTTTATATATTTTCAGCTTAACGTTTTTTGAAAGGAGTTGGGACATCAAAAGTCTCTGCAATGCATAATAGCATGCATTTCCAGAATTGAGCCTATGTTTAATTTCTTTGTGCATCTCATTCCTATTTGTGATTATTGTTCCTAGGTATCTGAATTCAGCCACTTCCTCAAAATTTCCCTCATTCGGCATTAGCTGTCCACTTCCATTGTATACTGAATTTCTACGTGTGACCATATATTTAGTTTTACTGATATTTACTTCCAGTCCTAATTTCTTAGTGTTACTCAATAGTGTGTGCGTGTTGGCCTTTAGTATCTCCTCGCTATCGGCCAGTAGTACTACATCATCAGCATAAACTAACAGCTTGTTAATACCATTCAGTTGTAAGCCTTCCTCATTCTCTAAAGATTTAATGGCATGCTCTAGTACAAAATTAAATAGTAGAGGAGATAGTGCATCTCCTTGCTTCAACCCATTCTGGATTTCAAAAGTGTCTGAAAACTGTTTGCCTACACGCACCCTACTCTTTGAGCCATTTAGACACATTCGTATAAGTCTAACTAACTTTTTAGGAATTCCGAACTCCAGCAGGATACTATATAACTTCTCCCTCTTAATTGAATCATATGCTTTTTTGAAGTCTACATATAGTTGATGTACAGTACCATTATATTCCCATTTCTTTTCTAAAATCTGTCTTATACTAAAAATGTGATCTGTTGTAGACCTGTTTCTTCTAAATGCACATTGATGATCTCCTAGAATGTCGTCAATATAGGGAGTAAGTCTGCTTACTAATATATTTGTTAGAATTTTGTACGAAGTTGAAAGTAATGAGATGCCCCTGTAGTTGTTGCAATCAGTTTTATCTCCTTTCTTATAAATTGGTACGATAATGGATTCTTTCAATTCATCTGGAAGAGCTTCTTTTTCCCAAATCGTACTAAGTAACCAGCGTATCTTGTCCATCAATTTTTCTCCCGCCGATTTTATCAGTTCTGCTGGGATCTCATCTGAACCTGATGCTTTATACATCTTCAATTTTTCTATCGCCATTTCAACCTCTAATGCACTTGGCTCTGCGACTAGCATTTCTCCTGTCTGTAAAATATCCTCCTCGATGTCCTGTTCTGTATGTATATTTAATAGCTGATTAAAGTAACTTTTCCATCTATTTAATATACTCCTAGAATCTGGAATCATATCCCCATTTTCATTCCGAATTATGTTTGTTCTAGCCTGAAACCCTTTCTTCTCTATACTAATTCAATGATATAATTCTCTAATGTTCCTATTTTTTGCATTCATTTCAAGATCATTAATCTTCTCTCTCAAATATTCCCTCTTTTTACTCTTTAGTAACTTCGTGGTTTTCCGTCTAACACTACCCAATTGCTCTAAATTTACCTCATTTGGCTCGTGTAACCATTTCATTTTTGCTAGCTTTCTTTTCTTTACAATGTCGGCACATTCCTCATCAAACCATTTCTTGTTTTGCCTCTTTTTTAAACAACCAATGCTTTCTGATGCTGACAATTTAATAGTATCTCTTATAGCCTCCCATTCTTTATTTATATCAGTTTCTATTTCGTTTGCCACATTGTCATCTGAATATTCCAGTACTTCAAATCTATTAGCAATTTTGATTTGGTATTCTTGCCGCATTTCATCAATTTTCAAGTTTTTTAATTCATATTTTACAGAATCATCTTTAGCGTTTGTTCTTCTCATAAGCGATAGCCGTTGTCTGATTTTCACTCTGACCAGATGATGATCCGAATTGCAGTCTGTCCCTCTAACTGATCTAACATCAATGATGCTACTGTAGTTCAGACATTGAATTTTACGAAGTTTCTTAAAAACAGTATAGCAAAACAAGCATTTATCACAACATATGAATGTATGATTTGTATTCTATCAACCTATACATTTTAATCCTTAGGTATCAATTTAAGAAAGGATATAACGGAATTTTGTAGTGCAAGTATAATCTCAAATTATTTATTCTATTGATAAAACATTTGTATTTAAAGACACGCAATCCTTTATGACAGAACTTGATTATATAAGAAGTCAGGCGATTCCGTGACGCAAGAGTTAAGTCTCGAATTAGCATCTCATAAATTGTATGTGGGGTGTGTGAAGGACGAATTAGAGTCAGGGTACATTTTTCTCGGGGATTTTTCCGTTTTGCCCTGTCAAAAATTTTGTACCAACACTTCTCTATACTCATTCCATATATTTCGTTCCTTTTCATTATATTTTCCCTCTTAGCCACATCCTTGCACCACACAGATCTTCAATCTCAATCCTCGATATCGTATCAGGCCGGAAGAAAGTAGGCCTATATGTAGGATGTAACATGTATAGTAAGTATGCAAGCCATATATTTGTTAAGTAATTCGACTTGGATATACTGAGTCCATGAGTAATCCCCGCGATTGAAACATTAATTCTGAATTTATTGTTTTGAGGAGTTTCTTAATATAAACTTTTAACAAAATACAACTGATATGTAACAATGTATTGTAAAATACACCACGTTTTCTTCCTTATTGAGGATTTTATTTGTTTCATTTTTAATACGTTATAATAGTACATTTCGTTCTAGAAACAATCCCATTATTCCTAGTTATTTAGTATCTACAGTATTCGTTGGATATTATGCTTAAATATGTTACAAGTAATATATACATATGATTAAAATTAAGAGATAGTTTCTGTATAGAGAATTTTAAAGTAGGGACGTATGGCTAAATAATACAAGATTAACACATATACTATAAAATAAACTTTTCTGAACATATTTATCATTACATTGTATTCCCTTGAATTGTTCATTTTTACCTGGATAACATGCATTGAATTTAGCACAGTTCAATAAACATGTATTATTATTCCTCCTTCTTCAAACATAATTCAAAATCAAATTAGAACTGGATGTCCTACTTTGCGCCGCAGATTACTATTGCTCCTTCAAACATTTTGCACTTATATAAATCCAAGGGCAATAGTACAATATTTATGTACTTCTATGAGGTTTAATGGTAAAGTGTACTATATTAACAGATTATTTCAATACCGTCGAAATTTAAATCGGGGCGGGAATGGTTTGAAATATTTAACATATATAGATAGTTTTTAAGTACTTTTATGCCATGGCACATATTTTGATATGTCTTCCGAAACAATTGAAATCCAACATTTAACTATCTAAAATACACTGGAAACCGGATGGATTTAAAGCTATGAATAGACGACCAGGAAAACAACTGGTTCACTGGCACCAAAGATGTATCTATGAAACATTTAAGTTGTTATTAGAATATATTATTGTTAGATTTTCTTAATATAAACGACAAAATTATTAATGCAATTATAAAATGCAGATATTCCCAGTAAGAAGTAAAATTTGTATTCAGAATTTAATATTAGAGCAAGTTAATTCATTTAAATACTTATGATATAATCTAACTTATAATGAGGAATGTGATATATCGTTTAAAATACAAAACTATAATAAAGCTTTAAGAATTATCAACCAAGTTTTTAAACCATCGAAAGTGCAGAGACACACAAGAATGAAAATGTGTAAAATTCTCGCTAGACCCATAATCTGTTATGGCAGTGAAGCTTGGACCATCAGAACTCAGGATGATCGTCATATTACAGCCACGGAGATGAAATTTCTGCGATGAACTGCAGGTTATAGCCTTCTAGACCACCAAATAAATTCAACAATAGCCAGAGAGTTAAACATCGTACCTATATCTGAATACCTCCAAGAATATAGAAACAATTGGCTAGCCCATATTCAGCGCATGGATCGTCACAGAATACCAAAACAAATTCTTCACTACATTCCTCGAGGCAGAAGATCTGTGGGTCGACCTTTTCGGAGATGGCGGGAGACCGTAACGGGCCACCGGGCCTAATACTTGAAATGCAGATGATGATGATAAAATGAAGAATCTGAAGTTATAAACGTTTAATAGAAGAAATTAAAGCAACAAAACGCAATCGTCAAGGTTGTAATTTAAAATATTTATACTTTAATTAATGTCAAACTGGAACACAACATGTTCAGAAATGGGAATACCAATTGGAGATGGATGGACACATGCAATATGTACACCGTTATTTGCGGACTACCAGATAGTAATTGCACAACAATTTGAATACACGGTATCACACTTATCGTGAGACACCTTGATAGTAACATCACGAAATAATTTGTCTAGACCTGGATTAATTTTAGTAATACGTCACATACGCTGACAAAGGTGCAGAGTATTTTCTACAAAAATAGAGACCAAGTAGGTAAATTTCAAACAAATCTAATTTTTACCCATTTATTTCTCTTCTGGAAATCAACTAAGTAATCTGTGGTCTATTATCTCCGAAAGGCTTTGGAGCATAAATGCTGAATTTTGTGTCATGTGCTGAGAAGGTTTATTTGTAAATGATTTAATGTAGGATCTGAGGGAGAGGTAAGTGCTCTTACAAAGGGGAAATACTAGACACTTCGTCTGGATCTCGTTAATGTGGCTCGAGTCTAATGGAGACTCAATGTGAGATAAAATAATGCTATCGTATATTTTAAGATGTGTTAATCCAATACCTTCTTTAAGTGGGATTTAACACATCTGACTTCAGACTACCATAATCCGATCATTTGCGGATAGCGTACTGGAATAATCTTCCATTCAAAATTGTGATTACTGCAACAAATGTCAATGTACTTGACAGAATCTGAAACGGTGTGAATTATTTTAAGTATATCCCGAGAAAGACCTTTGGAAATACATATATTTACACATCAATCCATCCATAGTAATTCTAATGCTTGCAGCTTAACTAGGGAATTGTAGGTGTGGTAGCTTCCCGTTGCTTTCCACACCGGTGAAGGATGATGATGATGGCCATATGATTTCGGGGACCGTTTGGGATCGAACCCGGGCCCGCTGCGTGACAAGGCAGCACGATACCTCGAGACCACAGCGGTGGACTTATTTATACATGTTGGAAAAAATTAGTAGATAGATTGGAACAATTTCTGAGTGAATGCATTTTGTAAACAGACAAACAAGTGAAGCAATATAATCTTGACATTAAAAGTTACTCCCAGTAGGGCAAAATAAATATAATAAATAGCGATAAATTCAAATGTGAAAGACAAGCAATACCTGGCAGTAAGTAACTGCCCTGTTAATTCGTTAAAGTGAACTTTCTTAATTCTGAACAAACAGTGTAGGATTTTGATTACATTTCTACAACAGGGAATCCAAAATCTAGAATGAATAGAAATAAAAAAAAGACTAAAAGACAGCATGAAGAAAATCTAACTAACTAACTCACTGGCACTATCAAACCCGTAGGTTCACGGTAGTGTGGACCTAAGCTCCCCATACATGCCTATCCTGACCTAATGTTTTCCAATCATCCTCTGTAAATCTACTTCCCTCAAATCATGCATAATGTTATTCTCGCACATCATTCTTGGTTTACCAACTGGGTGTTTTCCTTCTGGTTTTCCTACAAGAAAGTTCCATGCCCATCTTCTATTCCCCATTCGAGCTATATGTCCTGCGCACCGCAGTCTACAGACAGTGTATTAATTGGAATTCTGTCAGTTAAAATTGTATTTACAATTTAGTATCTCAATTAGCACTAGTGAATCAATTATTGTTCAGTTGTTCTTTGTATTGTGGAAAATGAATTTCCCAGTTGTACGATAATACAATAATTATAATGCTAGTGGATATTTGAAATCGTATTTATTTAAATATTCCTAAAAATTCAACAGTATACAGACAATTTTATTCTGAGCAAATTTGAGAGATGCATTTATCTATTTCTTGATATATTACATTAGCATGAAAATATTAACTAATCATCATTACCATCATCCTGCCAGGTATTAGTCCTAGAAGAACTGTTACGGCCTGAGAAAGCGGTTTTCGTGCCATCTTTTCATAAGTCGACCAAGTGACCGTTTCCCATTTGGATAGTAGTTCATTATTGCCTTGGGGATCCTGGATCTAGCCATTCTTGAGACATATTCCTTCCAGTTTAGCTGATATCTGGAGATGTAGTCCATTATTGGTGACATATTAAGTTCTTGAAGGATTTCTACATTTTTCTTTCGATCCCACTTGGTGGAGCAAGCTGTTCGGCGCAAATTTCATCTCACAAGCTGTTAGTCTGCTTTCATCTCTCGTCCTCATAGTCCACTCTTCACTCCCATAACATAGGACTGGTCGAGCCATTATTTGATAAAGACAAGTACGAGTTAATTTTTGCACTGATGAACGTTTTAAAACTCTATTAATGATTCACATTGATTTGTTGAATTTCACAATTTTCGCTGGTAAATCCAATTTTTCAGCAAAAGAGAGTTTATATCCTAAATAAGTAAACTCATTAACTCTCTCTAAAATGTTGTTATGTAAACAAATTTTGCTTGGTATTGGAGATTTTCCACAAAAGGGCATTATTTTAATTTTATTGGTAGATATTTCCATTGAATATTTCTGGGCTATCAAATTTAAATTATGTACTGACCATTGTAAATCATCTTCAGATGTTGCTAGTAAAACAAGATCATCTGCAAATATTATTATATCTCATTTTAAATTTCTATTGATAGTGATACTTCCATGTTTTGTTTCTCTAAAGTCTTTTACAATGGCATTCATATATATGTTAAAAAGTAAATATTAACAAATACGTAACTAAATACAATAATTATCATGTCCTGGTGCTGTCTAGGATACGAGGACACCAGGGAACTGTGGAAAATGAACGTGTTGATCAAGTAGCTAAATCGGCAGCATTTTCTGAGCTTTATTAATAATTTTCAAAGTGTCCAATATCCTATGTTAAAAAGAAACTGTTGAAATATATCATCACTGATTGGAATGAACATTGGATAAGGAGTACAAATGGCGCTTTGACTAAAGAGCTCTTCTTTCCTACAGTACACCATAGGCTAAATGCAAAACATTTTATTCCAAATTTCATTTTAACACAATTTATGCCTGGCCAAGGAAAATTTGGAAGTTATTTTAGGAGATTTAATATTAACCCACACAGTGATCATAATTGTAAATGTCAAGAATCAATACTATCTGCAAAACATGTTTTATTTGATTGTCCTACATTCGAAAGTCAACGATTGTGGCTAAACTTATTTTTAAATGCTGATGAAGCTTCTGCCTCAATGTGTGAAGTGATTTTAAGAACCAAAATTATTATAAACATTTTATGAACTTCATAATAAACATTCATAACAATATGTAGTATTTTCTAAGACACTTATAGACAATTTATATAATTCATAACACTCATTCAAAACCATAAGATAATATTTCTGTTTTACAATGTATAGAATAATATTGTTATAGTAAGCTACAACCCTAACATGCCTTTGTGGCGAAATAGGGTTTCAACTTATTTGGAGATTCATTAATAATAATAATAATAATAATAATAATAATAATAATAATAATGTTTTACGAATTCATATTTAAAAACTGGCCTCGGACATTACCTCTATATATTTCGTGAAACGTGATTTTGAATTCTTCTTATTTACTTACTTACTCACTGGCACTATCGAACCCGAAGTTTCGTGGCCGCGCGGACATAAGCTCTCCATACATCCCTATCCTAAGCTAATGCTTTCCAATCATGCCCTGTATAATCTACTTCCTTCAAATGAATTCTTCTAACGTAAATAAATATATTGCTCTGTGTTAACTAGCATGTTCTATGCTATATATATATATATATATATATAAGCAACTAATTAACCCGTAGGTTCATGGCCACGCGGAAATAAGCTTTCCATACATCTCTAACCTGAGCCGATACTGTCCATTGATTCCCTGTGTAATCTATTTCCGTCAAACCATAGTTAATGTTATTCTCCCACCTCATTCATGGTCTACCAAATGGGTTTTTTACATCTGGGTTTCCTACAAGAAACTTTCATGCAGGTCTTTCACCGCCATTCGTGCCACATGTCCTGCCCATCGCAGTCTACGATATTTAACTGTACTTATTTTATCTGGCTTCCTATAAATAACATGTAGTTCAATATTATGTAGTCTTCTCCATTCACCTGTCTATTCATGTCTCTTTATCCCAAACATTTTCCTAAGATTGCGTGCTTAAATGATCCCAAGAGCTATACCGGGGGTGCATTGCACCCGATAGGGTTATCCATGCCGTACTGGTCGAAGGTAATAACCCAGAAGAAATATGTACCATGGTCGAAAGAGTGACGATCTTTCACCGTAAAAATACAACCGCTAACAAATGGTTACCGCCGAGGTATAATTTTCCAGACGTCAAATAGTCCTCCGTTGGGTTCACCGGGCGGGGATTACTCCAGGGGTCCCATTCCAAAGGCTAAAAAATTATACAATAGAATTAATATATACTATAAGAAAGAATACATACATATCATGCATTATTTTTTAATAGTAGATATTAGTTTTATTGTATAATTTTTACTTAATACGTTTTCTTAATTTTCAGTAATGTCTATTTTTATCATTAAGTATTGATTAATGTCATTGCGCGGGAATCGGGTTCGATATCCGCTCGTGGCAGACTCCTCGATAAGATTTTTTGAGTTTTTTTCCTTAACCGAAATAAAAATATGAAGAAACTTAAACACCGAGCAGCATCTGCCCATCACGATGATCAACTCACGTTGTATGATATCAAAGTGAAAGTGATTGGTATCCTTTGTCCAAAATGTTAGCGTTGTTCCGTAGGTGGTCCTGACATTCAGCTAATCATTCACCCATGTCCTTTTATAGTTAAAAGGTATGTCTGTTATAATAAAATAAAACCTCCTCTCCCGATTGGTCATATCCCTTTAAGGCCCAGGTTGGTCTGGGCAGTGAAAAATATCCAACAAATGGAGAGGTTATACTATGATAATGATATAAACAAAGATCATCAAGTAATTTGTTTTTGTGTTAATTAGATTACAGTTTATGAAAATCTACAGTTGTAAAATTCAATAGAACACAGCAGAGATATATTAATCAGAAGAAATTTAACGGCATTCGGTAGGCTATTATAATTTAATAAATTATTTAATATCTCGAGTCATCATCATCATCATCATCATAATCATCCGTCAGAGAGTAGGTCTTTGCCATTTCTGATCTCACATCTGTTCAGCCCAGCGTTTTCTTGGTCTTCCTACCGATCTTCATCCTCCGGATCTCGGGTCATATTATAGTAATTAAAATCTTTGTGGAACATATAAGTTTATGACAAATTTTGCCAGATTCAACTTTCATTGCGTTTAAGGCACCTCGATGTCACTTAATCATAAATATATATTGTAGGATCCATGGGGTTGTTTTACCATACTTAAATTGTTGGCCATGGAAGTCTAGAATTGGAATATATATATATATATATATATATATATATATATATATATTAGATTTCGATTAGCGCTATTAGTCACTCGTTTTCATACCATTAATATAACAAAGTTATGCTGTCTGGTTATAAATCCTGGCGCGATATGTCTAGAGTGCCTTAGGCCTACTACTATCCGAATGCTAGACTCGCATTTATATATGCCCTTTACTTGATGGATAATCAGATATCCGCTATAGTGTAGACGAGATCAGAGTACATTCTCACAGCAGTAACTATATACTGTACCTTCACATATTTCTCATGATGTTGGGTGTGAATAAGTCTCAGACGAAATTCCGTGAGAAAATATCTTCTCCGTTTGAGATAAAAGATACATGATCAGAGACATTGTATTTGGGCATGATATAATGAAAGAAAAGGTTTTAATATTAATATGGAGGAAGTAATAAAACAAATATATTTTTATAAAAATGAAGGATTAATGTGTTGTGTTGTAAAGCGCCTGGTGAGTTAGACAACAAGGAAGTTTAGTGGGCGTTAAAATCCATTAATTATTTCTTGTGGGCAGATCCGCGAAATGGCGTAAGCGAGACTTGCTAGAGCCGCAGTCTTCAGTTGGTGAACCACACAGTCCGCGGTCAAGCCTAGCAGAAGTCGAACCCTGGCAAGTTGTGTTGGCTTTCTACATACTCTCTCTACAGAACTAATTCACTGTATTTATTACATGACACTTCAAACAACGTGTGAAATCCTTTCCGTAATATAGTTACACAAATATTAATCTTTAATGTTTAATTTAACTACCAAGTTAATATCTCACCAGTTTTTAATTAAAACTATTGTTATGGTAACTCAAATGACTTGATATTCATACTTAAAAGGGTAAACAGTTACAAACCTTTTTTCGATTCTTATCTATTATTTTCCATTATATTTAAAATACATCTCAAGCTGCCACCTCTTGTCATATTTCCGACGCACTTCGGTACTATATACCATATAGCTAAGTCGCTTTATATTCGCAGACTATAACATCTCTATTAACATTCAGTGTACTGCATAATTAATATGGCTTAAGTTAGCCTTCTATCATTATGTTACATTATGTTACATTACAAAATATAGGCCTACCTAAAGTTTCCAATCATTTATCTGCATAGAATTCAAGGTCATGCCATTAGCTACGAGCAGATATAAGTGAACTCTATTTAAGATAGCAATCCGGTTGCAACCATATATTCCATAGCTTCCATTGCAGGATTCATAATGTTTAAGTTCATTTTTAGATAACACTGGTAGATAAAAATCAACGTTTTTCTTTCACAAGGATAAAAGTATGATATTTTAGAAGTTTTTTCATCCTCAACTTAAATATCATTTCAGTTTTTTCTTATCAGGCAAGAGTTTTCTGTGATATTCATTGACATGTTTTATAATTTTCATATTTTTTAATAAAATCCATCTAACTAAATCATTCTGACTTACGTAAAAAGTGGTAGATAGGTGATTTTCGGGCATATTTTGCATCTGGAGGATCTCTCTTCTAGGTACAACAGTAGTCAGCCAGCATATTAGAACTCCACTTGCCCTGGTACCTCTATTCCATTGTGGAAATTTGCTGATGAAAACGCTCACCGTGCTCATCAGAGACAGCCCCAAGATTTTCCGGAAATACGTCTAAGTGAGAGTCCAGAAAGTGCAATTTTAAGAACATGTTGCATCCCATAGCTTTATAAGAATGTAGAATATCAGCCACTATGTCACGATAGTTTTCTGATTTATGGTTTCCAAGGATATTGCAACATACATTTTTAAAAAACTGCCAGGCTGCTTTTACCAGAGTATTTGACAGACCTTCAAAATGTTCATGAGCCATTAGTGACCGTATTTGGGGCCCTATGGAAATTCCCTTCTTCAGTATAGCGTCACTGACTTCTGGTAATTTCCATTTCAAGTACACGAATGCATCAGAAAGTGTATCCATAGCTTTGACAAAGTTTTCCGTTACACATAATTTAATATCCAATGGACGTAAATATATATTTTTTCAGGATTCACTGAAGGAATATGTGACGCATTTTTCTGGCCAGGGATAAGAGATTTACGTTTAGGTCATTATTTTCTAACGTAGTGAGACTTTTTATCTCTGCTGACCCATTCGCACAAAAAAAAACAGCAAAATATGGTGAACCCAAGTTGCAAACCAAGCAATGACCTTTAAATCACAACAGATATACAATTTATATTTTTCATATTGGATTTTCTCTAAAACAAGTTTCATATTTTTATATGTCTCTTTCATATCAGCGGCATGCGCTACAGGTAATAATGGAAGTTCATTGCCAATATGTGGCAACACAGCCTTCAAACTAACTTTAAAGAAACTTGGTATCGTCAAAACATTGACAAATCGCGCCAAGAAACTTTGTCATCCTGAATTATTAAAAGCTGAACTTAAACATCTCCGTAAATTATTCACAGCCAATGGATACACCAACAAAGAAATCAACAGAGTAAACCATCCCAGACGATACAACAACAAGGAATCAGAAGAAAAACGTCAACCAGGGCATTCTTACTTTTCATAAAGAATGTAACTGACCGTATTGGAAAACTGCTAAAGAAAGAAGACATAAAAGCAGTATATAGGCCTACCAGGAAAATCAAAAACCTCCTAAGACCGATTAAGGATCACCTTAATCGTCATCAATCAGCAGGTATATATAGGATCCCGTGCAGTTGCGGCCAAGTGTATATAGGCACCACCAAACGCAGGATCACAACCAAACTTAATGAACACGAAAGATACAGCCGTCTTAAACAAATGGAAAAGTCGGCAGTAGCAGAACACTCTCTACTTGAAGGTCATGCAGTACAATACAACACAGATATTTTATCTAACTGCACAAACTATTTTACCCGTCTGCAACGAGAAGCCATTGAAATATTCAAACATCAAAATAGTTACAATAGATAGCAAACATGTTTGGACCAAAGAGAGATGAACAGACTAGTGAATGGAGAAGACTGCATAACAGTGAATTACATGGTCTTTATAGGAAGCCAGATATAATGAGAACAGTTAAGTCTCGTAGACTGCGATGGACAGAACATGTGGCACGAATGGGGAATCAAAGACGTGCATGGAAGATTCATGTAGGAAAATCAGAGCGAAAACGCCCAGCTGGTAGATCAAGAATGAGGTGGGAGTATAACATTAACTATGATTTGAGGGAAGTAGATTATACAGGGGATGATTGGAAAGCATTGGCTCAGGATAGGGATATATGGAGAGCTTATGTCCGCGCGGCCATGAACCTAAGGGTTCGATAGTGCCAGTGAGTTAATTAGTTAGTTAGTTCGTTAGGTAGTTAGTTAGATAGGAAGAATCGTTAAAAGTCAACAACGCATGGATACCAGTCTTAAAACAAGTCAGATGTAAACCGCTACAAGAAAAATCTACGAAAACATCAGACAGCAATCTCATAGGTGCTATGAAATACGCTAATTCTAACCAACCAGAAGGCAGATACAATATACGATGAAACGGACCGCGCAGAGAACGCGTTGCCGATAAATGTATAAATAGGGCAAGTAGCCGACAAAATTGCCAGTCTCAAGATAGCCCTTGAGGATGCCGGACGCAATCTTTGGCGAAACGTTGGGGAACTACAAGCCTCAAGACCACGGCCAACAGCCCGGAAATCTTCTACAAGATCATCAAGATCATTTTTATTTACATCTGAATCATTTTAAGTTTCAACTAGGTCAGAATCAGAGTTATGATTTAAGGCCATATCAGCATATTCTGGTAAAGGGAACTCTTCATTGTGTAAGACAGGCATAATTGCAAATTGGCAAATTGGGATATTTAACTGTGTAGTTTGAGTTAGATGCGATTCCTTTAATATTTGTTAAACAAGAATTACAATTAGTTAGATGATCCTTCGGTTCCCTTCAAATTATGTGAATTACAATTGGCATATGTTGTGTACCATTTGTGTACCCAAACAACATGATTTATACACTTTCATGTCATGATGAAAGTAGAAAACTCTAAAACACAACACACACAATATACGTGTACTCTGAAAGGAAGGAAATATATTTTTACTAGTGATATTTGTACTAATATGTACATATGCACCAGAAAAAGGGAAAAAAGAAAACATTGAAAAATTTTATAAAGAACTTCAAAAAGTAGAGAATAAAATAAATAAAAATGATTATTTAGTTATTGGAGGTGATTTTAATGGATGAATAGGGTGCCATCCTATACCTGATATAATTGGTACACAAGGAGAAACAATAGAAAATGATAGTGGAAAAGAACTTCGACAATTTGCAATATTTAATGGATACAGAATTACTAATACCTATTTTAGAAAGAAAGAAATACATAAGTACACCTGGTCGGCTGGAGAATTAAGATCAATTACTGATTATTTCTTGGTAAACAGAAACTTGATACCCTGGGTCACAGATGTAAGAGTATATAGAGGTTTCGATGTAAGAATAGATCATTTTCTCTTCACATGTAATATAAAATTATTAGAAAGATGGAGGAAACCAACAAGAAAAATTTACAATGAAGAAACATATAAAGTGAATTTATTATAAGAAGAAAGTATAAGAAAGTTGTATGCAAATAGATTATCTCAATATATATTATAGCAGAAATAAATAATAATATAGAAGAAGAATGGAGCAACATCGATTGGGCTCTAAACAAAGCAGCATTTGAAGTTCTAGGATTAAGAAGGAAAAATTGTAAGAAGAGAGGATTGAGAATATGGAAAGATGAAATTAGAACAGTTATAGAGGAAAAGAAGAAAGCATATTTACAATATTTACAAAAGAAAACTGAAGAAACAAAAGAAATATATTATAACAAAAGAAAGGAAGCAAATAAATTGTTAGGAAATCCCACCAAGACAGTTTGGATCGATATGTATGTAATCTAGAACATGATCTACATGGACAACAATGGACTGCTTATAGAACAATTAAATATTTGAATAAATCAGAAAAAGAAGCTGCATATATACCTACATCAATATCAGAAGAACATAGGATAGAATACTTCAGAGACCTGTGGTACAACGAAAATGAAAACGAAGAAGAACCAAAATGTGAGAATTGGAAAGTAGATAAAATACAAATGGAAGAACTGGAAGAATCGCTCAAATTAACAAATAATATAAAAGCTAGTGGACCAGATGACATAAATTCAGAAGTAATTAAATATACAGATATTTTTTAAAATTAAGATTCTTGAATTTTCTTAATATGTGTTGGGAGAATCATAATATACCAGCAATATGGAGGCAAGGTATAGTAAAACCAATGTATAAGAAAGGAGAAAGAAACCAACCATATAATTATAGAGGCATTACCTTCCTAAATAGTGGATATAAAATATATGCTAGAATAATAGCAAAACGAATACAACGAATTACTGAAGTAACACTAGCAGAAGAACAAAATGGGTTCCGAAAAGGAAGATCTTATACCGATGGAGTATTTCCCTGAATCAGATAATAAACAAAAGACAAGAAAAAACCTAGAAACGCATTTGTTATTCATAGACTTAGATAAAGCATTTGATCGGGTAAACAGGGAAATATTGTGGAATACCCTAAAAGAAAAAGGGCTCCCTATTCAGATTATAGAAACTGTTAAGAGTTTGTACTATGGAAGAAATATTTGTATTGACCCTCAGTTGACTAAAAATAAGACATTTTTTAAAATAAACCAAGGAGTACGACAAGGGTGTTCACTCTCACCTATATTATTTAATATTTATATGGACGATATCCTAAAAGACTGGAAGAAGGTTTTAACTATTGAAGGAATATTAATTGATAATAAAGATAAAATAAATGCTTTATTATTCGCTGACGATGTGTACTTTTAGCAGAATCTGAAAATGAGCTCCAAATGTTAGCATATAAATTTAAATTACTAGCCAATAGATATAATTGTAAAATATCAATAAATAAGTCAAAGGTAATGGCATTTATTGGTAAATATGGAATTACATCAGAATTTGTACTGAATAACAAAATAATAGAACAAGTATCACATTTCCAATATTTAAGATGTGATATAAATTATAGAGAAAATAAAGATATAGAAAATATAGTAAATAAATTTCAGGCTATTTGTGGAACCATACAAAGAATCTTAGGTCGGAAAACAAGGAAAGATACGAAACTTAAATTATATAAAACAATGGCTGTTCCTTTGTTGTTGTATGGAAATGAAAATTGGGTAATGAAATCAAGGGATAAAAGAAGGATACAGACTGCGGAAATGCTGTTTTACGTAATGTGAAATGATGCACAAGAGCGGATAAAATAAGGAATGAAACTATACGAGAAGAATTAAATATATACACAATTGAAGATAAAATCAGCGAAAATAATAAGAAATGGACAGAACACTCAATGAGAATGCACAACGAAAGAATATGAAAAAGAACCTTCCTGTATAATTCCAGGGGAACAAGAGATGTTGGCCGACCACGCAGATGATGGACTCCACTTTTAACTTCGTCGGAACAGGCTGCATAGCCTAAACCTTGTAGTAGAAGAAGAAGTAGGATATTCGTACTAACACGCTCACAGCGAGAGCTCAATACTGACACAGTGCACTGCAGATTAACATGTCTTATCATGTTAAAATACGCATGAACCTGTACAGTCTCGTCTTTTGGTGTTTTAGCATGACATTACATATAATTTTCTTAAATACAGCTTGAATAAAATCGCTACATATATGTTAAAGTTCCTATGACAGGTCAAAGAGGGTGCTAAAATGAATTTGAAAACGGTAGTTGTAACAAAAAACTGTGCCTTATGGAAAAATTGTGACAACATATCTGAATTCAGTATGAAAATATGCAGTAGAGTCCCTAATCGGATTTCTTGTGAAGAAAATCTTGTCGACCAGTATAATTTTATCTCCACTACTAATGCATATTTCGCCATTCCTTGTTTATTTGCGAATTACAATAGAATTAAGCTGTTTATTGTTCTCATGAAAGTGGTTTCTACACTTCTTTACACATCTTCAGCGATCCCAACTCTTAGGCAGGGATCCCACTGGAACGACAAGCGACAGAAACAAGACACGGATTTGTTGCGTTGCTTGTTGCTAGCGTGTATGTTTCTTTATAACCCGTAATACCGAATTGCAAGAAACCCATTCGTCAGATACGACGGCAATTTGACACCAACAGTTTGTGTTGTGTCGCTCAAAGTGCTGCATGCTCGTATACATGTGTGAACATGAGAGACGATCCTGATTTCAATATAGCATTTGTTGAACTTATTAAAGAATATCCTTGTCTTTATGATACTACATTGAACCAATACAGTAACAGAAATGTTCAAGATCAGGCATAGCATAGCTTTGCCAAGGAATGGTCGGAATCTGGTAAGTAATGAATATTGTATTATTAAAAATAAAAACTCATCAAAATTAACAATTGAATTTCCGAACATTTTTTAATACCATGATAATTTATTTTCTGTCAAGCCCACAATTCACAAAATAGATTACACTATCAGCTAAATTATGAAAACATTAAAGTATTTTTAACTTATGTCAAACTCTTTACACACTTGCCCGCAATAAATAAATAAAAAATAAATGTAAAAGTAACAAGTGAATTTCCGAACAAATGATCGTAGGAAAGCAACTGTGACGTTGCATAGGAATTTATATAATTGAGATATTTACAAATATGGAAACAGTAATTATAGACTCCTTCATTTATCTATTTCCTTTATTTATTTGTTTTTGTTCGTCTAATGCCACCAGGTTGTTTCTTATGATATTTGTGGCTTCCATCTCTGGCTTTGACAGAATTATAATCCATTTCTTAGGTTGGGGCACCTGGAAGGCGAAGTTACGTTATCCCGATGATATGATGGGTGATAAATGGTAATGAGGCGCCTGGAGAGTTCTTAACCTGAATTCTAGACCATGGGCAAGCACAGGAATAATTCCCTTTAAGAAAAATTCCTAAGTCTTGACCGGGAATCGAACCCGGGACCTCATGGACTGTAGTCAGAAACGCTGACCACTAGCTCATGAAGCTGGTCATTTTCTTTTTTTATTATTTTTCAATTTAAATAACTTCATAAATAAATCACTTTATCTTTTTTCTGACATCTTACATTTCTTCTAATTGTTATTTAATACATATTTAATTATTTGAACAAATTAAAAGCACCAGTTTCTTCTACATTAGCGAGCAAAAAAGGATGTACCAAGAATCGCCTTTTACGTCTTCTGTTGTAATAATTTATATTAGCTAAATAAACTAGATCGAGAACATCCTCGTCCTCTGACGACATGTTTTACTATGAATCAGTCCAGTGAGCGTCAGGTCACTTTGCTGTCATAGTCCGTGTTGGATCAGTGTATTTGTAGTATCACTATCATATCACGATCATCTTAGTGGGCGCCCGGCCTTCGAAACCGAAAAGAACAATGAATTATAAAGTAAGGTAGAGTACGTTAATCAGTAAAATCGGATCATAAAGAATATAAGTTCATCTGAAATAAGTAAAAATGGTTCTAGCGTCCACAATATTCAATTTGTGCAACCGAACTCAGCACATACTATTGAAATATTAATAGAAATTATCCAAAAATCAGCAAAATCCGGCCATTAGAAGAGGGGATTTACCTGAACGCAAAATTAAGAAATATTGGATTTCACTGCAGTACGACATATTTCTTTAACTGACACTAGAAATTATCCGTTCGTAAATTTAAAGATCAGCAAACAAATATACATGACATCAACCGGCAATTAGATTTGCTGAGGAATTCCGTTAGTAAACACAGTTCCAGCTTGACGTATTTGTATTGTATTTTAATAGTGGTAGTACCTATGAAGTCGTTTGCGCACCAATAAACAACTTATATTTTCAATTACTCCAGTTTTTATTACCTTTTTATTAATGCACTACAGAACTACATGTAACAATTCATCATACCGTATATTAAAATATACAATACATGCTTGTATCATGGGAATTCAATCCTAAGGAGAAACTCCCTTCATGAAACTCTCATTCTTTATTGATCCACTTGGCGGAACATTGTATACGCTTTATTTGTATGTCAGAGATGTATGTAAATCACCTGTTTTCTGATGAGTCCATCTTTTATAGGTATCCCCAGAGCTCAACTACCATGAGCATATTTTTAATCTTTATTTCTGGAGTTCTCAAAACACACGTTTTCAAATAATATAAAACTTGTTTGTGTCCTTTACAAGCTCTTTAATATTGCAATTATTTCTTATATCTTCACTATGTACTTTGGCATTTAAATTTACTCCACATGAAGATCGTTGGAATCTCAGTTGAGAACTGTTTATTTTTGTGTTCACTTCAGTACAAAAGCGTTTGGTTTGAGATTTAATTAATTGTTTCATTTCTTCATCAATATTTTGTTTCTATGGTCATTTAATTTATTATACACTAGCGTTACCCGGCAGACGTTGTCCTGCCCGAACGTTCAATTCTCATGTCATGGGCGGACGATAAAAATGTGTTACTTTTTTACCATAAAATTCAGCAATTAGGACATAATTAGATGTTATATAATAGGTTAAAACAAATAACAGAGGTAATGTTAACAGAAGAACAAAGTGGATTCAGGCCAGGGCGTTCATGTATGGATAATATATTTACGATAAAAGAATTTATAAACAAAAGAAGAGAATATAACATGGAAACACACATAGCTTTTATTGATTTTGTCAAGGCATTTGATAAAGTAGACAGAGGAAAACTCTGGACAATTTTAAAAGAAAAAGGAATTCCGAAACACTTAATAGCAGCTATAAAGAGTTTGTACTGGAACACAAATTTTGTTATAAAAACTAGAAATGAAGTAAGTAAAAATAAAATTCATACTAATCAAGGAGTTAAACAAGGATGCAGTATCTCTCCAGTTTTATTTAACCTATACATCAATGATATAATAAAAAAATGGAACGAAGAAACAAATAAAGGAATAAAATTAGATAAAACACACTACTTGAAAACATTATTATACGCTGATGACCAGGTAATAATAGTAAATACAAAAGACGAACTTCAGAGGAATATTTTTAAGCTACATAATATATGTGAACAATATAATCTCAAAATATCCATAGAAAAAACTAAGGTAATGGCATTCCAAGGGAAAAATCAAATCAGATCGAAATAGTAATAGGAAACAAATCATGAACAGGTGAACCATCTCAATTATCTAGGATGTGACATTTCATTTAATTATGATAATGATATAAATAATAAAATAGCAAAATTCCAGGGAATATGTGGTACGATAAACGAACACTAAATAACAAAACAACAAGAGAGACCCAACTGAAATTTTATAAAATGTTGGCAGTACCGGTACTGCTCTATGGTTCAGAAGCCTGGATACATAAAAACAAGACCTAAGTAGGATAACGGCAGCAGAAATGAAATTTTTGAGATCTGTTAAAGGGTGCACTAAGGAAGACAGAATCAAGAACACAGAAATAAGACAGGAACTTGAAATATTTGCAATAACTGATAAAATGGATACATATAGACAAAAATGGAAGCAACACATAGACAGAATGAATGAAGATAGATATCCAAAACAAATAACAAAATACAAACCTAAAGGCACCCGAGATGTGGGCAGACCTAGAAAGAGATGGGCTGAAGTCGGAACGGGTCAACAGACCTAATCCATGAATGAAGATGATGATGATGATAATAAGTTCGCAAAAAAACCTCTTAAAGCCTTCTGTTGTGGCTCAAGAAGTGTGAATGATGACGTCACACAGTCATGAACATTAGAATTGCAGTTAAGTTAAGAACCGTCATATAACAATTAAATTAGAGTGAAAAAAATATAAATTTATGAGAGTCAGTCAAAACAGTTTTCCCCCTCCCAACCTAGATTTCATTTCTGACCCACTGTGCACCGGTCCCATGCTGGCTGACATTCCATGAGAAACATTTCTTCGCCCGCAGAGACTCGAACCAGCGTAGGTCCCGTAGTTTTGCGCCAAGACTTTGTGCCTTTACCACGCGGCTACGGCGCGAGACTCTTGGTATCAATGAAAGACAAAAATGATTATTGTGAGTTATCCATAAGAGATAAGGGACTATTTGTATCAATGAAAGACAAAAATGGTTTTTGTGAGTTATCCGTAAGAGATAGACAAATGCTGTCGCGGAATTTTTTGTAGAGTTTTTTTAGATATTTAATTCTGTGCACATTAATGTTGTGTATTTCTTATGTTTTAGGCAGCGTAAGCCATTTAAGCGTCCAAAGAGCTACTGTTTTCACGTTTTCCATTACAAAGGGCGATTTTTAAGGTTGTAGGAGTTGAATATCACAATTCATATAGCCTACGTTCATCCCGGGAATCTCCTGATAATTTTGGGAAAACTCCATCACAATCGCATCAACGGTATGGCCGCGCAGAAAGTACGAACAAACAAACAAATATACAAACAAACAAACATTAATTTTTATATATAAGATTATTAAATTCTTCTCCACATATTTTTTTGTAATTTAACTGACACACTTTAATACCTGAAATAAAATAAAGATAAAATGTACCATCTTAGGCAGAGCCGTCGTCCTCAATTTATAAAATATGTATCTTCATTGTCTAAAGGCCTTTCAGAATCTCCATTAGATCATCAGTATGTCTTTCGTCGCTACATTACTTGATGTTCTCGGTGCTGGTCCAATTGTAGTGTTGTACATGATTAAAGCTTTATCCTGACGATATCGTACAGTAGATGACTTAGTCTGGGAATGCTTTCATTTATTAACAACTTGTCATCCATCTCCTTGATAATATCCAGGTCTTCCAATATATTAATTTTTGTTGGGTTTCCCTCTTTGTGTACTATTGTAAGACTAAACAACCCACTATACGGTATCATCACGAACAACACTATATTAGGACCAGCACCGAGAACATCAAGAAATGCAGGGAAGAAAGACCTGCTGAATATAGAATAGAGATTCTGAAAGGCCTTCTCATAAAGAAGCATACATATTTTATAAGTTGAGGACGACGACTCTGGCCTAAGAAGGTAGATTTTATCTATATTTTATATCATGACTATCCACCTGTAGCATTAGTAATTCCTAGAATTAAAATTAATTTGGTTGTTATTTGGGACCACACAATAAGCTGTTGTTATACAGTGGTTCACGGTAACTCAAGTGTTGGCAGGTAAATGCACCTAGCGAAGCGAAACTAATGTTTATTATAAAAGTGTAAATTTCATTGACGTGATGAATATGGTCAAATTTGCAAAACCTTAAATTTTGTTAAAGGAATACTTGAGCCAATTTTAAAATTTCCTTGGGAGATGAATATAAAAAGGCCAATAATTTTTATTGTTAACACAGTGTGGCCAGTAGCTCCCATACGAGTACATATATAGAGGAGCCAGTAGCTCCCTTATTGGAAACAGAGTGGGCTAGTTTATCTTATTAAGAATATTCAGAGGAGCTCGTCGTTCCCATATTATTGCCTAAAAGTGTGAATCAATCTATCGTACGTAAAATATACTAGGGAAGTCTAGATATCTTCAAGTAGTCTACAAGATATTATTAATGTGTTGTGAATAATGTGCTGTTCATAAGAACTTAACAAAATAAACCATCTTTAATTAATTACACAACTCATGGTTACTGATCATAGAATTCCTTGTCCTTCACACCGGTAGAACCCAGAAATAAGCTTAATCTAGAAACACGCCCTGAAGAGACCCTCGTGCCTACACTAAAACGTGCTGCAAATGGTGACCAAAGTGGGGCCCGAACAATAGATTAATCGTCGGGAGATAGACACAAATAAATCATTAACAGAATGATCGAGAAAACCAAGTGACAGTGACCAACACGACGCCGGATACAGTGAGGGCGAAAGGTGAATGAACGATAATTAGCTGAAGACGCTGAGCTGCAAGGAACCAGACGCAGATCGAATTGACTGAAGAGAGTGACATCAGAGGACGTGTAAGTCAAAAAAGAAAAACAATATAATTAAATAGATAAAAAATGTGAGTGATGAATAATAAAATATAGCCTATGTGTTTAAAATCTAGAGCTGAAACAAATTTTGTAAGAAAATATATGTATAATTGGACATTCCATAAAAGTAAATGATACTCAGAAATCATAAGAAGTTGATTAGCCAAAAGTCAAAAGTTAGCAATATGGAAAATGTTAATTTAAATAATGAGTTGGCGCAAGGACAGGGCAGTATGGAATCTCCAATTGCAACTGATGTAAGTGTAAATGAGGTTCATTGTGGAAGCTCCTAATCGGTAAAGCAAGAAAGTAATAAAAATATCCAGAGTAATATTAATATAACTCGAGAATCGCCAATGCTAAATAGTTCCCAGATACATTTCGAATATCTGATACAAGTAATACGAACGGCAAATAAGTCATTGAAAGATGAATTAATTGGATCGATTGAGTAAGTAAGGACCGAAATGCAGCAAAACAACAAGGTAATTAGCGAGAAATTAAACATAGTTGTATAGAACATGACACCAAAAAATTAGTCAAGGTTGATAATGTAGTTCAGAACCTCAGTACGACAGTTAATAATTTAAAACACGAAAACGAAACTGTCCAATTTGTACTGGCTAATGAGTCTAGGGAACGAACGGAACAAATTGAAAAAATGCGGGAGAAATTAACGAGCAAAATAAAGTATCAAGAAAATAAAATAAAGTCAATAGAAAATAACCAAAAGGAATCCGAAATAACGGCAACTAATCACATTGAGGAGATAAAAAGAACCGTGGAGGGAAATAATGAACAGGTAAGTAAAACATTATCCTGTTTAGGAGACGTAATGGGACAGGTACATGGTCTAGACAAAAAATTAAATACGATTGCAGAAAATTTTAACAAATACTCACGCGAGGCAAAAATTGTGCCAAACAACTTGGAATTTTCGTGCTCGGAAAATACAGAGGTTAGGAACGAACCAGCCGAATTAACCCCTGAGAATATCCGAATGTTAATTCCGGAGGTTCAATCCGATAGTGATATAGCAGAAAAAAGTGTATGCTTATGTACAGGTCACACGATGCCCCAGTTCCAATCATATCTGTTGGATATACCATTGCCCAAATATAACCCCAATGACGATGATAATCCTATACAATTTTTAGAAGAGTTGGATAATTATTTGAAAATTCAAATGATCACGACTCACCATTATATGTATGTAATCAGTAAGTATCTGATAAATCATGCGCTTAGTTGGGTAGAAGTGACCCTTTCAAGTGACACAGATTATGAAACTTTTAAATGCGCATCCCGTAACACATTTTTTAATGCAGAACGGCAGATGAAAATTCATAATGAATTGCACAATGGTATATTAACAGGAGATAACGGCGTTACATTCTCCGAATATTTACTGACGCTAGCGAAAAAGGCTAAACTGTTATCGCCCCCACCGTCAGAGGCTGATTTTAATACAGATGGCGATACATCATTACCCAGCATCAAAATAACCAAGCCTAATATTTTTAAGAATAAGTGACATAAACCATATGCTAGAGTTATTTCAAACTTTAGAACCTATATATGTAAAAACGGGGGTAAATTATAGAGTAACAGAGGGAAATGGTATCGACGGGAAGAAATATGGTATATACAGACCCCCTAGTAAGAAATTAAAAGTGAACGTAAAGGCAGGTAGCTACGTCAAGGATAATTACAATTCCAGGGAGAATAGATATGATTCTAGGAACAAGTATCAAAAAATAAATGATAACAGGAACTATAACCAGAATAGACAAAATGAATACAGGCGGTCCATTAATAATGCAAATAGGCAAATAAATATGTGTGGTATAGGCGGGGATGTTAAAGTACAGCATAGGCCCTTACTAAATCGTAGAATTGAAGAAAATAGTTATGTGCCTTATCGCGACAGAGAGTCTAGAATTGCTCGGAGAAGTGACCACAGTTACGATAATTATGCAAGCATAAATAATCGTAATTGTCATTATAATTCGCAAGGAACTGAGGGCATGTCGAATAGATATCCATCTAATGTCACACCGGGCCAAAACCCGAATTAAGGATAAATTATAGGAAGGTCCGGAAATAGTTTTCGAGAAATATGGCACGCCTACATTCAAAATACGTCATATGAATGATTTTAACAAACGCCTGGGCGTATTCACCTTCAAACCATATACGTTCTTATAAAGAATTGAGATAAAAGTGCTCGGATCAATACAAACACGCAAAGAATGGAATGTAACAGCAAGATGCATGTTTTCAAGTGTGCAATGAAACAGTAATTGACTAAAGTGTAAAATAAGGTGTTGGAATAAACGGTAATACGTGTGTCTAAAATAATCGCAACTTCCTACAGTTTATAGGTCTTAATAATGACAGCATTTAATAAGAACAAAGAGTAAAGTGTATGGAGAAGATGACTATTCTATTATTACTATAAGGATTTATATTTTGTATTTATGTGTTTATAATTAGAAAATGGTTGTAAAAAAGTATGTTTTTAAGTGTATTGTAAGTAGTATGTACCAGGTTTTCAAACAACGATCAGAAAGTGGACGTTGAATTAAAAGAAAAAAATATTCTCAATTATATGTCTTTGGATTTAAGAGGCATTATGTAGCATTCGTAATTCCTATAATTAAAATTAATTTGTTTATTTTGTGGAACCACACAATAAGCTGTTGTTATACAGTGGTTAACGGTAACTCAAGGGTTGGCAGGTACATGCACCTAGCGAAGCGAAACTAATGTTTATTATAAAAGTGTAAATTTGATTGACGTAATGAATATGGTCAAATTTGCAAAACCATAAATTTTGTTAAAGGAATACTTGAGCCAATTTTAAAACTTCCTTGGGAAATGAATATAAAAGGCCAAGAAATTTCATTTTTAACACAGTTTGACCAGTAGCTCACTTACAAGTTCATACAGAGAGGAGCCAGTAGCTCCCTTATTGAAAACAGAGTGGGCTAGTTTATCATATTACGAGTATTCAGAGGAGCCTGTTGCTCCCATATTATTACCTAAATGTGTGAATAAATCTATCGTACGTAAAATATACTAGGGAAGTCTAGATTTGCTCAAGAATTCTACAACACATTATTAATTTGATCTGAATATTGTGTTGTTCATAAGAGGTTAACAAAATAAACCATTTTTAATGAATTACATAACTCATTGTTACTGATAATCGAATTCCTTGTCCTTCACACCGGTAGAACCCTGAAATAAGCTTAATCTAGGAACACGCCCTGAAGAGACCCTCGTGCCTACACTAATGCTTGCTGTACACATCAACGGTTTTAAACAATTAATTTTATTAGTATTTATTTTACTATCTAAATATATAAAATCAGCTATTTGTGACAATTATTCAATCATTTGTGACAATTTGTATTCTTAAAATATATTTCCCACTTAATGTCATCAATTTGTTGCTATATTCAGAGTTAAATTTTAATTATTCACGAGATCAAGGAATTTATTACATACACGTTTTAATTATTTTAGCAACAGTAGTAGTAGTGTTAGTAATACAGACGGTAGCAGTAATTATAGTATTACAGGCAACTGTCCAATTTAAAAAACAGCGAAATCCTGTCCAAAATATTGTAGTAATAACACGTTATCGTAAACATTATTTTGCATGTTTAGTGAGTGGAACGCCATGGTCTTCGTCCAAGAAGTTTATCCAAAACTCTCAGAGGATGTACCACTTATCGTGCGTCGTCAGATGTAATGCAACTAGATAGAGCACCAGCACACTTCACTCTTATGGTGCATAACTTACTCTAATATACTTATCCCGTATAGGACCAATTGCTTGGCCACCGTCTCCCCCGATCTGACCCCTTTTCATTTTCTCTTCCGGGGGCATATAAAAAGTCTCGTGTACGAGACACCAGTCTCTAACCGCGAAGAACTTCTCGTGTGATTACTTGCAGCATTCAATGAGATTCGTCAGGTGCGTCATATACTAGGTACAGTGCTCCAGAACTTTCTATGGCGATGTTATGCCTGTATTCAATGTGGTGGTCGGCATTTTAAGAATGTAGTGTTGTAAAACCAAATTGGTGAATAAATTTAGATTTGCTTAAGTGTTTGCACAAATAATGTAATATCAATTCTGACATTTCCATGCTTGTACTACTTTCCAGACCATAAGTTACTAATCAAATATTGTATTTCGACCCCTCTGTAAACATCTGACATTTTTGCGCAAGCTTTTTGAATCTACCCTTTATATATATATATATATATAAAACTGTGTGTGTGTGTGTGTGTGGGGTTGGTGGGTGTGTGTGTTTTGGGGTGGAATGGGTTTCTTAATATAATGGTAAATGATGATGGAAGGATTTGGTGGGCGCCGGATTTAGAAAGGACTTTCTCGATTCATTGAGGAATTTGGGTACTCGGTTTGCTCAGTTTAAACGTCGGCAGGCATGGCTTTCTTTTTCGGGATTCCATATGGACTTCGTCAGGAAGAATTAATTGTGTCGAATGAATTTTATTTAATGTACTTTCTTGTATCTCGATGCACACTTGAAATAGTTAACACTATACACTTGTTTAAATATATATTCTTTACACTTATCTCACACTCGGAGATGGCGATTATCATGGGTTTACCGTATTAATGATTTATGCTTATTGGCGGATACTCTAAATTAATCTTGTGATTGATAAAAATGTTTTAAGTTCCCATACTTGAAATACTTCTGGAGATATTCTAAGTTCTTAAATTCAAATCACGACTGGTAACCTTGCTGGAGATGATCACAATCACAAATGACCGATGTTCATTTCCTTAGCCCATAACGTATACTAGTTTCTCCCACTATATCGACCTCGTGGATTTGCGATCGGCGCTTAGGCACAAGTAACAATTAACATGATTGGTAAATGTATGCTTGTAATACATCCTGAGAAGGAGTTACAATTTTGTTATTGGTCGTTTTGTCATCAGGAGGTGGGCCCTACCCATGCTGACTTCACGTACAGTTGAATCATATGTTTTGTTACTTAGGCCACTGGGTTTTCAAGTGTTCACCACTAATTGTAATAGGCCCTAACTCTTATGTTTTCTCTCTTTCCACACATCCTACTAACGCTGTTAACTCCAAGTTGAAATTTCCACTCATAAATTCTGCCATTGTACTCTGGCTCTCTGCGTAGCGTTGTTAAGCTTTTGCCTCACAAAGAGATGCTAGCTGAATCCTTAGAATAAAAGATTCTGCTAAGATGTTAAATCTTTGTGTAGGTCTGTCGCTCCCGTCTCTTCACAATTAAATGGTTGCTGTTACCTGGGTGCCTTACGCTTATTAGTGACTAGTCATTAGTTCCCATTAATGCCAACTTGATTGGATCATTTTATTTGTCATTTATTATTTCATAATCATACTGTACTCGCTTTCCTGATTAAATCAAGTATACATATGACCTAAGTCTGAAAACTGCTTCCCTCAGTAAACCTTTCCTAATTGTTTATGATTCTATTTGCCTGTCATTGCGGTTTATTAATTTACTCAGTCACTCCTTGCAATTAAGCCTGAGTGAATGACTGGGTGCAGTTTGTGTGTTTAAATATACTTATTAACAGCAAGTGAACAAGTAAATTATTAGTTTATAATGCAACATCTCGAACGAAACAACAATCTCGAAAAATGTTAAACTAAATTAAATTTAAAAACTATTTTTCCAATCATATGGATGTGAAACTTAGTCTCCTTTTTTAATTGAGGAATCTGCCTTTCTGGCTCTCGTGGTAGTATTCCAGCTGGCTGGCCGGAGGGTTTGATACCCAGCGGAATTGAAATTTATAATTGTTAATTGTATTAAAGTAATTTAATTACAACAATTTCTATCTCGACACCAGCAGATGCGGTGGTGTACATTCTCTAATCGCTAGATTGTGCACAAGAGTCCTAGATTAAATTGCAAATCACTCCGCAGAACATAAGTTCAGAAGACATGATGTTTGTGATTCGTCCTTCGGATTGGGTATCTAATTCTGTGGTCACCTTGTTTTCTTTTTTCGATGGCAGTAGGATATAAGACAACACGGGGTTTAATCTTCGTCTTTTGTTTGTCGTAATTCCTCTTAAAAACACTTTACACTGCACAAACTTATCTTACAGTCTCACTGTGATAGAATACAAGAATACATAATACACGTAATTTGGTTTTCCGAAATGGTGCGTAAAATGAAAATAGATCACATTAATGCCATTATCTACTCAACGCGGTTCCCGAAGCACGTAAAGTGCAGTGTGTGGCATTAGAACATCCATACTCAAAAGAGGATAAAATATTACGAGTACTTGAGAATAAAGATCTTAGGAAAATGTTTGGATTAAAGGGAGATGAACAGACATGAAAGTGAACAGGGAAGACTACGAAACAACGATCTACGTAATCGTTATCGGAGATCCCTTACATTGTAAAATTAATAGTTACGTCTCATAGATTGTAATGAAAGGGTGTGTGATACGAATGGGTAGAGAAATTTGTTGTACGAAATCTAGAAAGAAAACGCTGTGTAAGTATGCAAATATGAGGTGGTAGAATAACAGATGGAATTATACAAGGAATGTCCGTCGCCGTGGCGCAGTCGGTAGAGTCCCTACCTACCACTCTGGCGACCCAGGTTCGATTCCTGGCTGGATAGGGGGTTTTAAATATCCACCTTGGGTCTGGGTGTGTGTGTATGTGATACCACTAATACTCAATTTGAGTGCACATTTCCTATAAAACAATTATACAAGCAATGACATTGGATAGGGATAGGGATGTATGGAGAGATTTTATAAGCGCGAACATTAATCTCCGGAATGATTTTGACAATGAGTTAGGTAATCGTTTTGAAAATTCATCCAATACCACTATACCATAAACTTATATACAAATCAACGTATACTATGCATTAACAGATGTTAGAGGTTATTTAAACATATACCATACTGACTTCACAGGAAACTTTATTGAAGTGGGAGATATGTCCTCATGTCTTCAGTGAAACATCGTCACTCTTCCTACTATGAAGTATCTGTTATGGTCTGTCTTTTTGCCTATGCATTATTTATTTTTTTACTGTTTTCTGCCGGCATATATTTAATATTGTCGCAAACTGTTACCATTAATCTAAAAAATGTTTGTGTCAAACTATATGTAAAAATGAAGATTAACTTCGTATCCTCGATGGCCATCACAGGTGAAGAGTGAAAATAGGTAGGGACAGGTCTCGTAGGTACTCTAGAATGACAGTGCCCAGTACGTAGAACATGTTTAATGTGGTATAAAAATAATACACTTGGTTACAGTCAAATTTCAAAAACGTATAAGAACAATAAAAAGCATTCGTTTCCGAAAAGTACGCCCAGATACAATTCTAAAATGTTATAAAACAATGGCTCTTCCAACTCTACTTTATGGTTCTGAAACCTGGACTCTTACTTACTCTTACTTACTCACTGGCACTATCGAACCCGTAGGTTCATGGCCGCACGGACATAAGCTCTCCATACATCTCTATCCTGAGCTAATACTTTCCAATCATTCCCTGTATAATCTACTTCCCTCAAATCATAGTTAATGTTATTCTCCCACCTCATTCTTGGTCTACCAACTGGCCGTTCAACCACTGGCTTTCCTACAAGAAGCTTCCATGCAAGTCTTTCATTCCCCATACGTGCAACATGTCCTGCCCATCGCAGTCTACGAGACTTCACTTTTCTTATTATATCTGGCTTTCTGTAAAGACCATGTAGTTAATTGTTATGAAGTCTTCTCCATTCACCTGTCTGTTCATCTTTCTTTGGTCCAAAAATTTTCCTAAGTACTTTATTCTCGAATACTCGTAATCTCCTTTCCTCCGTTAAAGTAAGAGCCCATGTTTCGCACCCATATAATATAACGGATAGAATAATAGTTTTATATATTTTCAGTTTAACGTTTTTTGAAAGGAGTTGGGACATCAAGAGTCTCTGCAATGCATAATAGCATGCATTTCCAGAATTGAGGCTATGTTTAATTTCTTTGTGCATCTCATTCCTATTTGTGATGATTGTTCCTAGGTATTTGAATTCAGCCACTTCCTCAAAATTTCCCTTATTTGTCATTAGCTGTCCATTTCCATTATATAATGTATTTCTACGTGTGACCATATATTTAGTTTTATTGATATTTACTTCCAGTCCTAATTTCTTAGTGTTACTCAATAGTGTGTGCGTGTTGTCCTTTAGTATCTCCTCGCTATCGGCCAATAGTACTACATCATCAGCATAAACTAACAGCTTATTAATACCATTGATTTGTAAGCCTTCCTCATTCTCTAAAGATTTAATGGCATGATCTAGTACAAAATTAAATAGTAGAGGAGATAGAGCATCTCCTTGCTTCAACCCATTTTGGATTTCAAAAGTGTCCGAAAACTGTTTGCCTACACGCACCCTACTCTTTGTGCCATTTAGACATATTCGTATCAGTCTAACTAAATTTTTGGGAATTCCGAACTCCAGCAGGATACTATAGGCTATAACTTCTCCCTCTTAATTGAATCATATGCTTTTTTGAAGTCTACATATAGTTGATGTACAGTACTATTACATTCCCATTTCTTTTCTAGAATCTGTCTTATACTAAAAATCTGATCTGTTGTAGACCTGTATCTTCGAAATCCACATTGATGATCTCCTAGAATGCCATCAATATAGGTAGTAAGTCTGGTTACTAATATATTTGTTAGAATTTGTACGAAGTTGAAAGTAATGAGATGCCCCTGTAGTTGTTGCAACTTACTACAGGTAAATTAAACAGGATAGTAGCTGCAGAAATTAAGTTATTAAGACCTTTAGCGGGTTATACGCTTTATGACCGTATGCGTAATGAAGATATCCGCAAAGCTCTCAACACACCAACCATAACTGAAACCATTAAAATATATCAAAATAATTGGCATGAACACCTTCTTAGAATGACAAACAATAGATGACCTCTGCAGCTATTGAACTACAGGTTCACAGGGCGAAGAGACCCAGGAAGACCTAAGAAGAGATGGAGGGACCAATTTCTATTCTGAAGCTGAACAGGCCAATGGCCTAATCCATGCCTGCAATTGATGATAATGATGATGATGACAGTCATAGAGCAAATAGTGAAGTTTCGCTTTATTTCGAATATTTAACTCCATCCATTTAGCATTAATGCGTATAAGAGATCGTCATAACCTTAGATAAGGAACAATTGGATATGTTATCAAAGAAAGAGTTGAATGCTTCCAAATTAAGAATTCTGTAAATTCCTAAACACATTACGATATCCGGCGAATTTCGGCAATACAATTGTGAATTTTCAATTGCATAGACAGTTATGCTGACGTGGTCATTTTTTCACACTCTGTACCAACAAATTTCAAAACTCTATTGTTTGCGAGCAATGAGACCAGGCAAGATGATTTTAATGACAGACTATATAGAGTGAGACCCATTTTAGATTTGCTTTCAAAAATATTTGCTGAGAAATTCCAAATGATAGCCTGGAAACAACCGCCAAAAGACGACTCCGATATTCTACTGCAAGCTGATCTTAAGCTACATAAAATTATTTAAGTTCCCCAAAAACAAGTAGGCCTAATAGAGCTCTATGAGAAAGTTTATAGTATGTTCTATCCTATCCATAATATAAGATACTAGTGTGATGTGTTCAACCTGTTCTGTGACTCTCTGCAAATGTTCGTGTTTCCATGAGTATCGCAAACAAATAAAATGAAATACAAAATAAAAAGATCTGACTTTTCTTTTTCGGGCACTATCCTATATTTATTATATTATGAAATGTCTTATTTGTTGAAATTATCAGCTCGTAACTAACAATTGCATGGTTACACTTTCGTCTTGTTACTTTTTTTAGTGAGAGGTTAACTAAGAATAAAGTGAATAAGCAAGAAATTACATAACAATAAACGATATATAACTGTTATAGGATGATTAATTTATTTATTTTGAAAACATATTATGTGACTACTGTGCACATAAATCAAGTTCTAGTCAAATGGATCAGAAAATGTACACAGCCATGGAAGAAAGATTCTAACCTACTCTATGGAGAAACACTTTTTCACCACAACTACAAACTCTGTGAAGTTTACAACTTGTGCTTGCCAAGTCGTGCAACTTGAATAGAATTGCCGCAAGAGTATTGAAAAAGAGTAACTCTTTAAAAAGCGCAACACACTATTCTACTTTTATTGCTTTAAAAACAGAACCAACTTCATTTTTAAAGTTTCTAAAGAACACGTTGACCAATGGATAAATGATAATTTTCAATATATAGAATTTAAAGTTTATATTATATTTACAGAATGTCTCATACGTCAATAGCCAGACAGAGAACTTTATACTTACTTTGTTCATTTTATAAAAAATCACATTTTTCTTCAATAAAATACTGTACGGTATATTCATTCTGTAATTTGAAAATAAAAATATTGTTATTACTTGCACTGTGTTAGTTAAATATTACTACCATGAAATTCTCTATAAGTTTACTATTACTATGAACTCTGTCTCTAATATAATTATAGAATAATATTTACTTACTAAAAACTTACATATAGACCTGTATCTTGTTTATAATTTTAGGAACTGATTTTAAATATGACATTTTATAGTGTTTTATATTACGGTGATATAAATTACAATTTCACACAGCACATTGTAAAGTATTTTGTGACGCGCAACACACATGGCATGTTTCAAGCGGCATGTAATGTGTTGGCATACCATAGCACGTAGTGGTTGTGGTTGAGCAAATCACAGCTCTTCTGATTATATGGATATTCAGAAGAGCTGTGAACACATATTTTAAAATATTGTTATTAAATGTACGAAAAATAGGAATAATTGTAAAGATATATTGATCTCAAGACGGGAATTGTATTTGTTGTTTATATATTATATTTAATTTATTTATGTTCGATGTGTTGCCTCCCGTCCAGCAGGTACGGGTCCGATTCCGGAAGGGGTTAAACATTTGTAATTACACTTTTAATATTAGAGACTGGGATATTCGTTATATTTTTCACGAGTAGAGGATAATCCTATTACCGGTCTCATGTTACATACAAATGAAGGAAATAGAAAATAGGAAGATCGAAGTGGAGACGGTTAGACTGAATATAAACATGTGTTAAGTTTGCTGTTAGGAGATAGAGAAAGAAGACGACGGACAAGGATGAATGCACGAATTTGTAGTTAGCGGCTAGGCTCAAAACGCGCTGTAGTGTCTATATGATGTTCTGATTTTGTACCAGATACATGGAATGAATTTCAAATCCCTCAGCAGTTGGATATGTTGAGGAGGATGTGGATTGGGATGTCTGTGAGCTGTTGCTGGTCCCATAATTTATTTTCGACTGAGGGGGTTGAGTACGGCACCGAATTTCACCTTTTCTTTTCGCTATGACGTAAATCACTCACACAACACACAGTGCACATAAACGCTTAAACATTATCCTCTCTGTATAAAACACAAGCACATATCATCTGCGGAAATTCATCGTCGACGTGGTGCGTAAATTCAAAGTAGACCATATTAACACCGTATATGCCCAAGGTGCGTGATCCGCAGCTCAAAAACTGCAGTGAGTGGCATTGAAAAACGTAAACATAAGTTTTCTAGCTTTTATTTGTTGCAAATATAACATAGAATGCTACTTATCATTATAGACCAAGAACAACCTGGAAGAACAACATTCAAATTTCAATGAGGAAATTTGGTGTAACAGATGAAGGCACAGAAGACAGAGAACGATGGAGAACTATAATTAAGGTAAAGTTGTGAATTTTTGTTGGAAACCGGTAGCCTATAAGTCCGTAGTCTATATATATATATCAATGAGGAAAATTCTCAAATTAATAAAAATATCATTATACTTTAGGTTATTCGTAATATATTTATTTGCATTATATAATATATGCTCTTTAGGCAAGCTTTTGATTTTCGTGAGCTGCAACGAGACTCTCAAGTCTCGCTATGGAAATCGTGGATGGCGACACATGAGTGTGGATTGCTGGCAGGAAAATTTTCAGATAGCTCTGGCAGTTGCTTATGGATGTTTCTACTTGCATAAATATATATTCACAACATATAGTGGCGGCGATCTGTGCAGAACATTTCGGCTGTAAATGATCCTACAGAGCAGTTAGAATCAATTGTGATGAGGTTCGAGTTGTGGTTTGGCAATCAACGTCTGGGTTTTTATCTGTGGATACAGAAATATGTTTGTAAGTTAAGTGTGAAAAGGAACTTTAGCAATTCCGCAAAAAAGACGGACACTTAAAGAAGTATAATCATGTGTGTTTAGAAATGAAATTAGTGTGAATCAAATAAAGAAGTTTGGACATTTTCAGTGAAAACCCAACTTGTTTTAACATCACAGCTATCAGTTACTCTCTGTATATGTGTATAAACATAATAAGTAACATTCGACAAAACAACTTTCAACGTTTACAATACTGTAATGATTTTATGTGGAAATTGTCAATTGTCAAGGGCGCTACTGTTTAAAAATTATAATGATTAGTAACCAAGATGAATGTTATGTTCGTTTGGAGCTAGATAAATAAAAGTCAATTACATCAACAGGATCATAATTTCGCACAAATTTTGATAAAGATTCACCAGCATTAGACAACATTACCATATATACTATCAGTCTGAATGTAATGGTTCTTTCATTAACCTTTTTAACGCGCCCAAGTTTAAATGGCCAGGTAGCGGCAGGCTGCCCGGTTTAAATGTCCACCTAGCTTTTAAACTCCTTGGCTTTTGACATAACTTGCTGATTTTATTAACTCATATTTTAAAATTCTGTGGGGATCACAAACATCAAACAAGGTTTAAAGGTTTAAATATTATTGTAAAATCAGTGGTATTCACGGCAAAAAACCCGTAGTGATATTTTATATTATAGGATAATTTTTAAATTCACGATAGTTAGCAAATAACTTTCGGGATTTTAGAGTGTGTGAATCAGGTTAGAAGTGAAAAACTATAACATATATTTAGGTAGTATTCTCACCCTCGTTCATTCTTTTGTTTATTATGTTGCATCCGGTCAGTTTCCCCCAAAGCAGGAAAGTTTTGAAGAAAAAAAAAAACAGGTCACATTCCACCCACAGCCCTTATTCATTCACAGTTTTGTGACTCAGAATGAAGTTTACGATATGTCTAGTACAAAATCACTACGTTCCGCTGAAATACAAGACATTACTCGGGTTGTGACAATGACAAAAACGATATCAATGACACGCTACAATCAACTGATACTTATGCTGTGAGACACCTGACGTTTGTCAGGTCTTGGGTCGTGAAACTAGAATTGACAGCGAAGAAAATGTACTCTTCCCCCTGACATGACAGAATCAGAAATGTACCTTTTTCTTGGCGTAATTATTCTAATGTGAAATGAAGTGTTGTGGGATAGTAAGACATAAGAGAAAAGGGATGCCTAATAATCTAAAACTAATAATAATATTAATTCCATGGTGCGACGGGCCTAGAAGGCCCTTAGAGCCTACCATCCAGCTTCTGGGCCTCACACTCATATGTGTCAATCACAAAGGTAGATGATCATCGAGCCAGTGCATGGGTGACATGTGCTCAGCATGTCGAGTCCCCAGCCGTTATAGCTGTTTACTCAACCAAAAAAAACATTTTTTTATTGTTAGACTTAACCATTCTATACAGTTTTCTTCTTCTGACTTAATTGGTGCCCAAAACAATATATAGTGATTTCTGACTTAGACTTGTCAGAGACGTATTGCAACAGGCTGATAGAACACCCTGTTGACGACTCCCTGGATAGATCTAGTATATTGAGTACAGACATTTCGTGATTTGAAGTCAACTTTAGTCAACATTGGGCCAAAACAAACACATACAGACTTCCGACTTAGACTTGTCACAGACTTTTCGGAACAGGTTGGTTAGAACACCCTGTAGATGACTCCCTGGTCGGTAGACATAGTATATTGAGTACAGATATTTTGTGACTTGAAGTTAACTTTAGTCAACATTGGTCGTAAGCTTTACAAAAGACTAATTTGTCGTGTGTGTCGGCGCGGGGAATCAGAAAACATTTGCAAGTGAAGTTGTAAAAGTAATGATGTCGGTTTTTGAATTGGTGATGTTCGAGGTTTATCACACAAAAAACAACATTTAATAAACAAATGCTATCTTCACTCACGTTGCCAGGGATCTGATAACCCTGAAAAAAGGTATGTTAGAATAGTAGTATTATCCAGTATAATTTCAAGCAACCAAACAAGTCCGCCTGTTCAAACCCATACGCTGGGTTGCGGGCAGATTGGACGTACATTTTAAAACCCAGCATATGGGCTCCTGGGCGTTAAAGGTTAAAGAGAAAGCAAATAATTTCACATGTATCAAGTGCGAATGTTGATAAAATTAGATAAGTTATTTTATTTAGCCAGCAGACGTCCACGTTTTGAGTATTTGCCTTGTTTTCTATAACGAAGCAACATTTAATTTAAGTGGAAAGGTTAATAGCCATAATGTGCGAATACTGGGAACAGAGAACCCTGAAACCATCATTCAGTATGCCCGGTATTCATAGATATCAATGGTTTTTTTCATGCATTGATCGGACTATAAGGGGCATAACTTCTCTTGACATGTTAAAGCAGTTCATAATCCCGCAATTAAGTAAGACCTCTGACCGCTACCTCTTCGCAAAAGAAGAGGCACCACCCGATTATCACAATCAAGTAAAGTGGTACACGAATCAACAACTGCCTCACGGTTAGATTTTCAGTGCTGCTATATATGGCATAATCACCCAGGTCACCTGAGATTATCCCAAGTGATTTCTTCTCTGGGGATATGTGAAGGGTCTATGTACGGAGCTACAATGGCGTACTATTACTACCATCGAATCAACAATATCATCAGTCTAGACCTAAATGACATAACGTAACTAACGCGTGGATATATATCGTGTGACACGCGTTCCCCATCTTGAATGTTTATTACTATTTTTTATACAAGTAAACTTTATTAGTTTTTCTATCTACGTGTACCTCATACATATCATCATCATTATGATCACCCTTCACGGATTAGGTCTTTGCCTGTTCCGATCTCATCTGTTCAGTCCAGCGTTTTCTTGATCTTCCCACCGAACTTCGTCCTACAGTGCCGATCTTTGGTAACGTATCCTCTGTCATTCCTTGCAGATGTTCTATCCAATTGTTCCTGTGTTCTTCTATTTGTTGAAGAAGTAGTGTACTGTAAGTTCCTCTCTCATATTCTCATTTATAATATTTTCTTCTCTTGTACAACCTTTCACAGCCCGTAAAAGTCTCATTTCTGTTTTACTTTTTATCTTCTTCCTTCAGGACCCAGGCCTCACTTCCATTCATCGCCACTGGTAGTGCCATCGTTTAGTAAAATCTTAGCTGCGTATCATTTCTTACTTTGTTCCTCAGTGTTCGTCTGATTTTTCCATAAATATGTTCAAATTTTGTATTTTCTTATTTATATTTTATTCTTCTTCATAAGTTATATCGCACCCCAATTACTGTACGTGTGAAACCTGTTGCAATAGTTAATCTTCTATTACTATCTCTGTATTTACTGGGTACTTTCCATGAAACGCCATTACTTTAGTTTTTTTTATTTTTAAATTATCATATTATATTTCTTACATATATTATTTGATAGACTGCGTTTTGTAGCCTTACATCTCTGCTAAAATTCAATACTATATAATCTGCAAAACATAATGAATTCAATTTTTTATTTCGTCAAATTTTTAATTCCTTATGAACTAATTATTTCCATTAATCAATAATGTATTTGTAAATATATGTAAAAAAAAAGTGTTTTAAACCACAGTTAATTCTAATCTCTTCTGTTAATTTTCCATTTATTTCAATTATTATTTTTGTATCTTCGTATAAACTTTGAAAAGTTTTTATTAAGTGTATCGGCTGTCCGTTTTTTATTATCTTCGATAATAAAACGCGGTTCACTTCGACTTTTTTAGATCTATAGCGGCCATGTTGGTGTCTACGTTAAACTCTCTATATTTTTATATAATCTGCATCATTGTAAAAACATTGTCCATACATGATCTTTCAAGTCTAAATTCACTCTGTTCCTTACTGATTAGCACATTACTCAATGCGTTCAATTTTGAATTATAATTCTTGGATTAATTTTATACATAGTATTTAGTAGTTCTTACACTCAATATTTAGCCCTTTCTTGAACAATGAAATAATTTTTGTAGCTTTCTATTCTTCTGGATATTTTTTACTCCAACATATATTCAATAAATGTAGTAAACTAATTGTAATATTAATTCACCATATTTAATTATTTTTACTGTGATTTTATCTGTACCAGGAGCCATTCTATTTTTTATTTTTTGTGGCATCTTGCGGTTCCTCTAATCTTATTAAATCTACTCTTCTTTCCTCTCGTTCTTCAATCTGTGTATTCTCTTTTGTATTTTACCATAGCAATTCCTTATAATAACTTATCCATTCTTTTTCCGTTATGCATGATAGTATAGCTTTATCCCTATGTGTTGATTTGAGATGCCTCATTACTTTCCATGCTATATTTTGCCTTCTGTATCATGCTCAATTAATGACAAAAATCTGTTCCAAGATTCCAGATGGGATTCTTTTAATTTTGCATATGCTATATTTATTTTTAATTTATATTCTTCCCAATCTTTATTATAATTTATTTGAAGATATTTTAGATTTGCCTATTTCTTTTCCTTTACTACTGCTTGCATATATTCGATACAACACCTAGGGCCTTTTATTCTTCTTCTTTTATTTTATAAGCAAGAACTTATTATATTTTTATACTTTGATATTCCATTTCTAATTAATATTACGTTTTAGTCGTCGCTAAATACTGTGTCGTCCTATACTGGTAAAATATATCTTATGATCTCTTCTTGTAATAGTTGCGCATTGAATACCTCTTCCTTAACATTCCTCATATTTTGAATTTTGCATGTATTATGATTTTTCCATTTGGCTAATATGTATATTTCTGAAATTACCAAGTAGTGATCCGTGTATAATTCTGCTCCTCTACAAACTGTTGTATCTTTAATGCAATTTTTTAATTTGTTATTTACAATTATATAGTGTATAAGGGATATTGATCCTCTAGCTCTCCATGTATACTTATTTGTGTTTTATTAAAAATAATATGTTTGTTATCTTTACTCCATTAACTGTAGTAAATTCTCGTAACATCTTTTCATTCTCATTTATAAATTCTTCTCCTAAATACCACATACATTTCCGTTCTTTACTCTTCCGTTCAAGTCTCCTGTTATTATTATGTGCCGCGATGACGAAAATTTACTGCCGTTGACGTACTTTGACGTAGCATGTTTATCCTCTGTGGTTATTAAAGACTGTGTTCTGTGCTCTTTCCTTCCCTTCTAAACCCCTCCTCACGTCATGGGAGGGGTTTGGTGTGAGCCGATGCTTACGTCCGAGATGTGGAGACTTGTATCGTTAAGTGTCGGAGTTTAAGATTGGTTCCAGGAAGGTCGAGGGATCGAGGGAAGATCCCCTGGCTGAGGACTGTTCCGTTTTCTGTTATAGAAAGAACCTGTTCAAGAAAACGTATTTGTTTGGAATGAATGAAAACTTTAAGTATGAGAGTGAGAAGAACGTAAGAACTTATTATGTATATTAACCCGTCAGCGCCGACATCCATACGTGGTATAGACCCTCTCTTCTTCACTTATTGCCGACATCTATACGTGGTATAGACCTATGCAGGCATGTTTTCTTTTTGTTCTGGATCGTACATTTTTGAAGCTACAAATATGTAATTTATTTGTGTTTAACGTAGAAATTATGAGCTTTCAGGACATATGAATAAAAATAATATTTGTTTAAAATTTAATTTCATATTATTTGTTTAAAATATCAGATGAGATTGAAGTAATCGTAATTTTCTCTAAATGCGCGCGACCTTTTCATTTGTTTTTTTACAGCTGTGTATTCTTATATTTTCGTATGAACAATATAGTTTTGAAGCCTAAGATCTTAGCTTTCTTTCTAAGTGTATGAATCAGCTGTGATCACATTTTGTGCATGTGGCATTGAGGTTGAAGTAGTTTCTTACTTCAACACTCAATGGCACACAGACCTAGCTTTGTGCTGCTTTCTGCAGGGCTTCTAATAAACTTATACACAATATAATTTTTCAAGTCGATAAAATGATATACAAGCTATCGATTGATATATAAATCGACCTGTTTAGGGGAATACCTGATTTATTTTGCCTCTTTCAAATAGATGTTACTTACAAGGAATCAGTCTGAGGCGCGGTGTCGTGCGTTATATACGTAATTATGGCCAGCCGTAACCTAAAAGACACTTCATCAGAAAAATTACCCCTAAAAGTGATAAATTGAAACCTCAAAGGAGGTGTGTTGTTTGTACTAAACATGGGAGAAGAAAGACATCTGTTTATTGCTGCCAGGAATGTGATGTAGGTCTGTGTATTGAAGAGTGTTTCGAGCTGTATCACACCAAGCTCAACTACTAAGGTGCTGTGATTTTTTATTTCTAAAATTAGTAGTACTAAAATAAGAGAAAATTATTTTTATGGTCTGTGTAGTTGTAAATAACTGCTGTAGAATCCAAGCAATAATTCAGATTCTAAGTATAAACATTGCTAGTGCTTTGACACAAGATTGAGCTTGAGTTCACTCTTCTAAATATTCATTCTGATTTTGGTTATGTCAGCTGCTTTTGTATATATAAGTTACAGATGAATCAGCACTATGCCACACAATATATTTAGTGTCTCACAGAAAGAAACAAGGGTGTCCAATGTGAGCAAATCAAATTATTTAGTAAAAATGTGTATCATGAGAGAGAAACTCAGGTTTCAAAATTTTTTTAATAGTTTATAAAGGCTACTGAACTCCATACGGTATGTATTAAATTTGTCATTTATGTCTGAGCTAACAAGTAAAAATTTCGTTCAAATCCATCGATATTTAAAAAAGTTATGATCGTTTATACAAATCAGTGTTCTAGGAATACTAAAATGTTAAAATGGCCTCCGTCCATGCAGTAGGAAAGCAAGTAAAAGGGTGCGTCACTGACGGGTTAATGTTATGTTCAAATCACGACTGTTCGTTCTTTGTTTTCTATTTATATACAAGTGCAGACAGCTATTTATATTGTTTGTTTTTCATTTGATATTAATTATATACATATTTACACGCTTTATATTAGCTTGACCTGTATCTATCAATCTATCTATGTAACGAAATTTGTCAACGCGATTTTCACCCACTTAAAATCATTGGATCGACTTGAACTTTGTATACTTGTAAAAGACCCGTGACAATACAATAATTTCATATTTTGTTTCTAAAATCATGGCCAGAATCACCAGAAAATCAAAAAAGTGTGTTTGTATCTATCTAACGGAATTTTTGAACACGATTGTCACCCACTTAGAAACATTAGATCGACTTGGAACTTTGTATACGTATAAAGGACCCGTGACAATAGAATAATTTCATATTTATTTTCTATCATCCTGGCCAGAATCATCAGAAAATAAAAAAAGTGTATTTGTATCTATGTAACGGAATATTTGAACCGATTTTCACCCACTTAGAAACATTGGATCGACTTGAAACTTTGTATACTTGTAAAGGATCCGTGACAATACAATAATGTCATATTTTGTTTGTAAAATCCTCGCCAGAATCATCAGAAAAAAATGAAAACTGGTATAATAGGTCTTTTTAGTCAATCGTTGTAAGAGCTCAGTTGGTAGAGCGGTGAACTCTTAGTGGTAAATAATATCAGTAATCCATAGTTCGCTGGTTCAAATCCGGCTGGGAGGATTTTTTTAGAAGTGTATTACTTTCACCTCATACTAAAATAGTATCGAA
>JASPKZ010007838.1:722500-882500 GCA_030220185.1 Diploptera punctata
AAGGACCTGCCTTCGGGCAGAATTACTATGGATGGATGGATATATAAATAATCGTTTGTGAGTAACCTGCTTATTTTTTTCGTTAAATAGTCTTAACAATTGCCACTTTTGATTTCCAAATTCTCTAGATAAATTCACTCCTCCCTTGGTGACATCGTGAATTTATCGATAATTTGGAAATCACTCTTGGCATTACTTATGAAAATTCCGTGAATTGTTAAATTTCGTTAAAAGTGTAGTATTTAGAAAAAATACTGGTGAATAAAGAATGGTTCTACGAGTAATTTGAAACAAAATAGTGCATTAAAAGATTTTTCAGAAGAGAGCCGATTATTCTACCATCAGCCTTCATCACATTCCGCCCTCATCACTACCAAGTTTTCCTTTAACATCTAACACATCTTCCTGCCGTTGTAACTGGTCCCCATGGGTCTTCTTAATAACTTACTTTACCGTTAAGAGTCTTTAAAGTACAGGATACCCTGACTACACAGTATATATTGAAATCTTGTAATCAAGTTATTTTTGGTACGGAACTTGAAAATTGACAATTGTAATGGCTGATTATATTGTTAGGAAAGAATAATTTTACAATTTTACCACACCACAAAATTGTCGTATCAACGAAAACAAACAAACAAACAAACAAACTACATTAAAAAACTTAATTCCTTCAATATGTGTTTAGTTAAAACTGCCTAAAGCTATTTTATAGGATATTAGGCCTATATAGGCCTAAGTCTGTCTGTAATCTGTACTACTGAAACATAGACATTATCAGCAATATAACGTGTAACAAATGTTATTTATTACACATTTGTTTGTTTCATCACCATGGGCATTATCTATGTAATAACCTGGCAGCGCATTTTCGTTCGCGAACGCAGAGGGGATCGAGGGGTTTATTCTTGTGCATTTATTACGCCACGTGAATGTATAAGTATAAGCAGTTTAAATCTGTAAATTGATACGCACAGACGACCCATAATCTTAGTAAATACAGTGCTCCATTATCAACATTTTTTATATAAAATATCAAGTTATGTTCATTATTATCTACCGAACTTTACCTTTAGTAGCGTCCTGACGTAGAATTCAGGGACACAGTTTTATCCAGAAATCTCCAGGCTATACTAATCGATAACTTTCCTAACTTGTATCGGAACGAAATTGCGCTGTTTACTAATAAGTCAGTCACAAAATAATCATATCGTGCGTTGTAATTGAGTTCTAATTAACAAATTAAACTTAGGCTATATAAATCAGTTTAAGTATACTACAAAGTACTGTACGGAAGTTGTATATTAGTCTCTTTCGCGTAGGGCCTATATATTAGTTTCAGAATTCGGACAGGCTTGCCCCCAACTCACTCATAAGAGAAAATATCACTCTCTGTACAAGTTACGTAAATATCATTATCTTTTAGATAATTATTTGGGGTGCTTGGTAACTGCACTGAATGAAATTGAGAAGGAAACAAGGAAAATAATAAATGCATGTAATCTTGTAATTGTCCAATTTTGAGGGAAAAAAAAAAGAGTTTCACAAGACCTAATATTTTATATGGATCAGATGCGTTGACTTTGACCGTTATACGATTAAAAACTCTTATGACTTGGGAGCGAATAATATCCAAAACAATTTATGCACCAACACGTGAACTAATGTCTGGAGAATCAGGGCTATTAATGATATAATAAATGGAATTCCCTAGATATTATATCATATATAAAATTGGGAAGATATTCGATGTGTTAAAGGAATAACTTATTAAATAAGCCTAAATAATATTAAGGACGGAAGAATGCAAACTATTAGATAGAGAGGGGGGGGCGCGTACTTGGATCGTGGAGAGGATCTTACGTCAGCTGGCAGTAGAAATATGAAATAACATGGCTCCAGATTAGGTTGATCAGGCAACTGTAATTACACGATCTGTGGCTGGAATCAAAGGGTCGTAATGCTGAAGAATATGAAGAGTATTAAGAATATTGTTCCTATCTAAAATAATGACTAAAATCCGGGATTTATAAGTTCGATTTCCAATTATAATAAAGACATTATATCTAAGTATGGTGTCCGATTTGGTATCCACTCAAATTCATGAGAACTAGGAAAGAACAAAATTCGATAAAATATATAGGGTAGGCCTATATATATATATATATATATATATATATATGGGGAATAAAAGAGGTGCATGGAAGCTTCTTGTAGGAAAATCAGAAGAAAAACGCCCAGTTGGTAGACCAAGAATGAGGTGGGAGAATAATAAAATCTATGATTTGGGGTAAGTAGATAACACAGGGAATGATTGGAAAATATTAGATCACGATAGAGATGTATGACCGTGCGGTCATGAACTTGTGGGATCGATAGAGCGAGTAAGTTAGTTAGTTAGTAGTTAGTTAATACATATTACATCTGTGAGGTGCTAATCTTTCGATTCTGTGTTCTGATTTATCAACTGCAAGCCATTGATAGTAATCGTTTGATTGGGATTTTACTGCTCGCCTATAAACTTAATTTTCTTTCCTTCAGTTTTAAATAAATTACAATATTTGAACGCATGTTTTATAAAAGTTCGAACAACACGCGGAATGTACATATAGACTATATATATGCACATGTGTGGTGTGTGTGTGTGTAGGTAGGCCTATGTATATAGGCCTACCCCATAAGCCACGCGTGCGTACACGTGTGCCCCTAGCGGGAGTTTCTTAACCCGGCAAATTTAGTTAGGCTACAATTATTTACCTACAGATGTGAACAAATGAAATGATGTTTACACAACACCTCAAATGAGATATCTAGTAGACAACCACGCTATTATTGGATGGATAAATGTCGGTTCAATTTTGCACAGAGACATTTATATTCAGACTTGAGGATATTTTACGACCCTGAGAATCTTAAAACTCGGGACCCATGGCTTTAAAGTCCCTGCTGGAGGAATTGTCTGTTGAATATTTCCATCCCAAAAACTCATCTACTCCGGTCTGGTTTGAATCCGCGACCTCGGGATAACAGGCAAGTATTAGACCACCACAAGACCCATTTAAACAAATATACGTAATAGAACATTTAGTTTCCTGAGAAAGGTAATTTCTGATCACAAATTTACTTCGGGAAGCTTTAAATTAATTTCACTAAAGACTTCATTATAAAATATAGATTCATTAAAAACTAATAATTATTATCTAAACTAGAAACATACTTTTCCGTAATATAATATTGGACAGAGTGCGTCTATCGTTAGTTATGTGCAATTTTCATAAAAGAGTATTAGAAAGTTATCCCATTTGGTGAGAAATGTAGCATAATTAATAATTGTATTCATTGTAGCATTTGATGTAGAATTTCCGTGTAAATGAATTGTACGTCTGGGAATTGGAGATGTCTTCTCTCTTGCCTGAAATACTCTTCTGCTCCAATGGATCATTTATTGTCCCAAATTAGTACCGCAACTAACTTGAGCTGACTCTGTCCGAACTCTGAAATGACTGCCCCAAACTCGACAAATAACACAATCAACTCTCGACGTGTCCTCATAACTTCAAGACTTCCCTCGTAAAGTGAAAAGTATAAGTTTCTTTTTATAAACACTACATCCCTCGATAGTTCATCTTGCAACATGCCATCTGAATTCTTAACATATCCATACGGTATATTTTTTAGCTTTAATGAACATTTTTAGTGGTTAATTTACAAAATATAATATGTTGTTAGCAATGAAAAGGTCTGTAATTATCTAAAACACGCGTTAGCATAGACATTTCCGGATACTCTGGCTAGCCTATAGAATTTAATATCAATTATTTATCGTCCTAGAATCTTTGGTTTCATTATGATATCTTTGGCGTTTAGTAATTTCTCTCGTTTCGGAAATAACTTCACCTCCCTGTGATACGTGGTATTATATTCCGATACCTTCAGACATTCAAGCTCATATATATATGCGTATTCTTTATGAGACCAAAGGTACATAAACACCCCCTCCCCTTGAAAAATATATTTGTTTCTTACTTTAAAATTTATTTTGACCCCTACGAACCCATTAAATTTCAAATTCTTATTCTTGTTCTTTCTCTTCATCACGGTTTAGGCTTATTTACTAACCTCTTCCGGCTCAAAATTTCTGCTGTTTCCATCCTTTCTTTGGTCTTCCCAAACTTCTTCTTCCTCGTGGTGAATATCTGATGCTGCTTTTGGTATTCTATTCTCAGTCATCCTTGCCAAGAGTTCTTTCCAGTTTGTTCTGTATTTCACTATTGTTGTGTTTTATTCCTCTTCTTTTAGTTGTCTTATTTCTGTGTTATGTTTTTTGTCTGTTCTTTGATATCATGCTATTAGTCTGAGGAATCTCATTTCAGCAGCTTGTATTCTGGCAGATTGTTGTGTTTTCACTCTCCAAGTTTCGGATCTATGAGTAATAATGGGCACTGCCGTTTGAAAATTAATGTATAATTGAAAAAAAAATCAGGACTACTTTTTTTTTATTTGGTTCTCTAGAAACTCGTTAAGTACTAAAACCTTTCCTTCAGACGTACGAGGATAAGGTTACTCAGACTCCTTCGCAAGCGTTTCTAGCATTTTTGTTAGATAACTGAATTTCGTTTCCTACATCACAAACTTGTATTATTACTCACTAATTTCAGTATAATCTTACAAGGGAAGTGTCAATCATTGCATGCCGAAATCTACTTTGAAATTTCTCCCAGAGAAGTATTCTGGTGCACAAAGTTAGTGTCAAAAATGAACCGAAAATGCGATTTTCGGTTCGCAATTGCAGTGCCGTTATCCTCCTTGAACAGAAAGATTCGTGAACTATGCCAATATCCCTTCTCTATGCATCTACCCCCACTCTCACTTTTTACCTCTCCTGTTGCGCTGTTTGTGCTGCGCATCTCTCCTTCTACCTCGGAACGCTCAAATACGCTACGCACATTCAGAACATTATCATTCGATCGGAACTTTATGTTGAGACTACGTCGTCTGGAGCACGCGAGTGGCGTGGTTTGAGTTTTGGTCCGGAGGACTAGGGAAAGCCACCCTGGCTTCGACTATTTGTATGAATGAACTTGTTTGAGTGAGGTATGATATATTTTTTATGTTAATGATTTATTTTTTGTTTAAATTCAACAATGATCAATATTTATACTTGTTATATTTTTCATATACTTCAGACGTCTTGTTTATATTAAACATTATTTTTATTTACATCCTGTTTAATGTTCAATTATTTATGTGCATGCTGCTGTTCGATATATTCCCGAACATAAACTTACTGATTTAGGAGAGCTTCCTTTTTTTCCCTTCTAGCCTTCATGGTTAATAATAATAATGATATATCCAGTTTAATTAAGAATCATAGATTACTCCAGTGTTTTAAGATCTATTGTTGATTTATGTTTAAGTGTTTGGAAAAGAAAGATGAATCAATCTTTGCTTCTTATGGGCCCGGGCAAAGGCTTTTGATTAATATCCTTGATTGTTGTGAACTCTACGCTAAAATATACAACGGAAACAAAAGACGATACACGGCGGCGCAGAGCGTGGTTTTTAATAGAAACTGCGCAAATGGTAGGCAGACCGTGGATTTATTATTCAAACCCCGGCACAAAAATGTGCCGCTTTTAACTGCAAAGTACTAAAATCCAGCGCCAATTCTCTCATTTTAAACTACATGTAAGTAACAAAATTCCTCACGTGATATATTAGATAACCCACACTACCTGCCGTCCGCGCCGCAACCATCCCATTCAACTTCGCTCTACGTGTAGCAGGGACGTTTATGTGCTAAGCACGGCGAGTTACCATTGCTGAATTCTGGCTATAATTTGTGTTCCTTTAAGTTAAGAACGGCAGATAATATTTATACACGGCCTTGATACATCACAACGTTTCTGCTAGAAATTTAAAGGAATGTACATACTTTAAATCTATTTAAATTTCAAAGATTCTGAATATTTAATCAAATTTTTTTCTTTCAGAGTAAATAGTTCTATACTATGGGAACTAATGAAGGAATGAGGATATCCACACCATCTAATAAAATGAGTCCAAGGCTTATATGAAAAAACTAAAGAAGTGATAAAAACTGATGGAAAAAGTCAGAAGAAATTTTAATAAATCAAGGAGTTAGACAAGGGTGTAGCCTATCGCCCACTCTTTTTAATATATGTATATATATATATATATATATATCGACGACATTATGAAACAATGGAAAATTATAATGGACAAAGGCCTTAGATTGAACAATAGGCTAACTCAAGTATCAATAACTTAATTTTCGCCGATAATTTAGTTTTACTACACCATGATGAAGATTTGTTACAATTGGCTGCTTACAAACTAAATGAAATATGTAGCGATTATAATTTTAAAATTTCAATAAGTAAAACAAAAGTAATAACATTTTGTGGAAGAAATACTCTGCGTGCAAAAATAGTAATCAGAGACGAAATTATTGAACAAGTATCCGACTTTAAATATTTAGGATAAGATATCAGCTATCGGTATGATAAAGATATTGAACACAAAACACATCGGTTTCTAGCTATTTGTGGTACAATAAATAGAACATTGAATAATAAAGCCCATAAACAAACAAAATTAAAATTTTATAAAACAATGGCTGTCCCTGTCCTTTCGTATGGGTGTGAATCTTGGATTACCACTACCAAACAAGAAAGTAAAATCCAAGCAGCCGAGATGAAATTTTTAAGAAGAGTAAAAGACTGCACTAGAATGGACCATATAAGAAACGAGGATATCCGTGAAGAACTGCAGATCTACTCCATAAAAGAAAATATATTTAACAACAAGATACAGTGGAAAGAACATGTAGAAAGAATGGAAGAAAGTAGATTACCAAATAAAATCTTCCATTATTTTCCAAGAAGAAGAAGAGATGTCGGACGTCCTCGGAAGAGATGGTCTTAGATCTATTAGTGAAGACGGAACAGGCAACTCTTGCCTAAACCAGGAAGTGGAGAAAAAGAAGAAGAAGAAGAAGAAGAGTTTGTTCTTTCTATTCGAACACATCTACCGGTGATCAGTGTTCTATGCGATAAATATCGGTTTAAATTTATTCACCAGTCTTCTTACTCATTCCATTTTCTTTCATCTATTCTTCATTCTCTCATTATTGGTATAGGCCCTACCCTAAATTCAAGTAGCATTTGATATCCTTTTCTTCAAATATCTCTGTGGCAGTCATTCCAAAATATTCAATCATAATTTTCATATGACCGTAATATTGCAGTTGTTTTTATAGTACATTTGTTGTACATAATCCAATATAGAACTTTCTACTCCCATTTCAATTTCTAGTATATTATTGTCGTTGTTTATTTCCTATAATAATAGGGAATAAATGGCCGGTTCTGATATGATTCATTCACATTAGGGAATCAAGCAGAGTGAACATTAAAAAAAAATATATGTTATGTATATAAAATTGAGTGTGAGTTTGTTTTGTGTCCTTTTTTGGAATCGAAAACCACTTGACAGAGTTGAATGGATTTTGTACCATTATTTAGAGATTTTTTTTCTAGGACAATTAACGTGTGTAACTTATTATCATACGTACTACAAGGCGGAGCTAAAAACGAAAGGGCATCGGTGCACTAAAAAGGTCGCTGTTTGATCGCTTAAATGGCTTACTCTACCTAAACCACAACAAATACACCAAATTAATGTATACACAATTGAATATATAAAAACAACTCTACAAAAGAGTCCGCGACAGCATACGTAATTATGTATATCTTTTACGAATAACTCACAATAACCGTTTTTACTTTCAGCTCACTGACACCAAGAAGATCGGGATAATTAGATTCCCGATCATCAATTTAACACTATCGGCAAAACATATATCATAATGAAAACAACAACTTGAAGTGCAATATTCTCGAAGAGATCCAGATATTGACAGAGGCCACGAACACTTGATTGCTTAACGAGAACACACCCAATGACATTAACCCTCTCTACAACATTCTCACAAACAACAATTAGCACCAATTTACATGCTCAGGATGGATCATATGTTCCGAAAGTACTTCATATTTTACAGCCATATAACTTTGAGGACGATTGAGATCTCAAATACCATTTTATATTTAATTTTTATCCACACCAACCTTATTTTAATGGAAGGGGGAGAAAAAACAGGAGGGGAGAGGGGAAGGGGAGAAAAAAACACAGGAGGGGGAGGGGAAGGGGTAGAAAAAAAAAGGACGCGGGAGAGGGGAAGGGGGGAGAAAAAAAAAGGAAGGGGAGAGGGGGAAGGGGAGAAAAAAAAGGAGCGGGAGAGGCGCAAGGGGGGAAAAAAAAAAGGAGGGGAGAGGGGGAAGGGGGAGAAAAAAAAAAGGATGGGGAGAGGGGAAGGGGGAGAAAAACAATAAAGGAGGGGAGAGGGGAAGGGGAGATAAGCAAAAAAGGAGTGGAAGGGGATAGGGGAGAAAAAAAAGGAGGGGAGAGGGGGAAGGGGGAGAAAAAAAAAGGAGGGGAGAGGGGAAGGGGGGAGAACAAAAAACACAGGAGGGGAGACCGGGGAAGGTGAGAGAAAAAAACAGGAGGGGAACGGGGGGGATAGGGGGAGAAAAAAAAGGTGAGGGGAGAGGGGAAGGGGGAGAAAAAAAATGGAAGGAGGGTAGCAGGGGAATGGGAGAAAAAAAAAGGAAGGGGACGAGGTGAAGGGGGAAAAAAAAAAAGGAGGGGAGACGGGGAAGGGGGGAGAAAAAAAAATGAGGGGAGAGGGGAAGGGGGAAAAAAAAAACGGAGGGGAGAGGGGCAAGGGGGAGAAAAAAAAATGAGGGGAGAGGGGGAAGGGGGGGCCGAGAAAAAAAAGTAGGGAGAGGGGAAGGGGGAGAAAAAAAAAGGAGGGGAGAGGGGAAGGGGGAGAAAAAAAAAGGAGGGGAGAGGGGAAGGGCGGAGAAAAAAAAAGGAGGGGAGAGGGGGAAGGGGAGGAAAAAAAAAGAAGGGGAAGGGGAAGGTGGAGAAAAAACAAGAAGGAGGGGATAGGGGAAGTGGGAGAAAAAAAAAGGAGGGGAGAGGGGAAGTGGGAGAAAAAAAAAGGAGGGGAGAGGGGAAGGGGGAGAAAAAAAAGGAGGTTAGAGTGGGAAGGGGGAGAAAAACAGAGTTAAGGGGAAGGGGGGAGAAAACCAAAGGAGGGGAAGTGAAGGGGGAAAAAAACACAGGATGGGAGAGGTGGAAGGGGTATAAAACACAATTATTTGATACTTTGAGGTTATAAAAAAAACAAGTAGTTTATATTTGAGGGTGTAGAAAAAAAAATTATTTGATATTAAGTTTTTATAAAACAACATTAAGTTTAGATCGTTAATTTTTTTAAAAAACACATTATTTGATATTTAATTTTTATAAAAACACATTATTTTATATTTTAATTTTTATAAACACATTATTTATATTTAATTTTATACAAACACATTATTTTATATTTAATTTTTATAAAAACTCTATTTTATATTTTAATTTTTTAAAAAACCTTATTTTAATTTACTTTTTATAAAAACACATTATTTTATATTTATAATTTTTTATAAAACACATTATTTATTTAGGACGTAGCAGGGAACGTCGTGTATTAGCCAGTATAGTATATGGAGAGAATGTAAAACATGAAAAGTAGATGGAAAATAGATGATAAAAGATGTTTGAACTTGTGAGTAGGAGGTTGAAGGAACTTATGGACGTAACTGTTATTGTTGTTTAGTTCAGGTTTTTACCTCTTTACAACTAAAAATCAATATATTTTTATTCCAATTAAAGGAGTCCTTCATTAGTTTACCGAGTTACAAAATATCACATATCTCGTTAGGGAAACCATGTGTAACCAGGGACACAGCTGTTACACAAACCACAGGAGAGAATCGCTCTGCACAAAAATTGTAGATAACATTATGACCAACACCACTTAAATTTAACAATTATCATTAAATGCTGGCTTCACTATGTTGTGACAATTACTGTCTCTCATTTAGATACGTAATCTAGGGTAGTGTGGTTTTCCCTTTGTCCGACTACTAACAAGCTTCCATGCCAACAAATTATATACTACATTCTATTTGTTACGGACCTCTGAATGTGCCACCAGTTAAAATTATATTAACGTCTGGATAACTCAAATACCATTTCTCATATTTCAGACATCAAATTTACTCTAGATTGCGTTTCAACCCGAGGTCTCAGGATTTTTACACCAGTGCTCTTGCTATCTGAGCTACCCACGCCTCCAATCTATATACGAATTTTAATGTTATTTACCAAATATTCTCGAGGGCCAGAGGCATTGTACGATACGCCATCTGGCGGCTTCTTATTTAGAAGATTTTTAATCAGAATTGAACATTAGTATATAACTTAAAGTAGTAAAGATTTTTTCCATGTTTTCATTTTAGACTTAACATTTCTCACTGAACCATAAATTACATACGAAAAGACATCTCTCTCTCTCTTCTCTCTCTCTCTCTCTCTCTCTCTCTCTCTCTCTCTCCCTCTCTCCCCCCCCCCCCCCTCTCTCTCTCTATAGTATATTGGAGATTTTCGCGGATATGACTAGTAAAATACTTTCACTGATATAGGATCACTGCTGGGTTCACAATTCTCTGGTCGAATGGCAAACCGCTACTGACTCACAACTGCTTTCCAGTGTTATTTGCAGCCAGCATTAGGTTGTCCAAAAAAGCGCTGGATGGAAAATCCTTCTTTGAGACCGTAACAGGCCACATGGCCTAAAATTTGCATGGATGATGATGATGATTATTATTATTATTATTATTATTATTATTATTATTATTATTATTATTATTATTATTATTATTCGAAACCGAATCGTCGATAAGCAACTCCCAGACCTATTTGTAATGCTCTCTTTGAGCATTCCCATCTCATGATATGCGACACGTGAGTACCCTATAAGGCGACACTTGAATGTCTCGTTGCAGCGGCGAACGTAAAAATAACAGGACAATCATTGCATCAGTTTATCATATTACGGTGGTCCGTGTTTTCGAATTTCCATATTTCATTTCGCACACCCTCTGGTATTTCCTTTGACTCTAATAAGTAATTTAAATTCCATTTTGTTGATATTTAAAATTATGAACCCGTGCTGCATTGAGCTAGAACAGGTGGGTAAAAAAGAGATATTGAAAATAAAAATAGATACAATGATAATGATTTGTGATGTTAACAATTAATTTAATTGAAATAGTTCTATTTGAAGATATTTATTGATTTATTTACCTTGTTTATGACATTAGATACACACTCTCGCTCCAAGTAATTTTTAATATTTATAAATTAGGTCTAGTGCTTCAAGGATTAATGTTAATTTATTGTAATGAAATTTGACACACTATCGAATAAAGCCTAAGGAAACAATTGTAATAGTATGCGTTGAAACCAGAAGACACATTAATTCCATCACTTCAATATGGACAAACATATATATATATATATATATATACACACACACGAAACATGGACTCTTACATTAAGGGAGGAGCAAATATGAGTACTGAAAATGATTATCTGTGACTAATATTTGGACTAAAGAGAGTTGAGCAGACAGGCGAATGAAGAAAACTATATAACAGTAAGCAACATGATATTTATAGGAAAACAAATATAATAAGAACAATTAAGTCTCGTAGATGCGTAGAGGAGGACATATGGCACGAATGGGGATCAAGTAGGGTCATGTGAGCTTGTAGGAAAACCAGAGAAAAAATGCCTTTTTGGTGGACCAAGAATGAGGGGAGAACAACATTATTCATGATTTGAGGGAAGTAGATTATATAGGAATTGATTAAATAACATTAGCTCAGAATAGGGTTGTATGGAAAGCTTAAACAGTATGCAGCGATATACATTCATATGTCGTGCTTGACCAGCTGATCGTAGCCGCTACAAAATAAAAAGAAAACCAATTATTAACCCTTAATTATTAACTCATAAAGAAGTTTGATAACGTAAAGCGATTCCACTACGGTTCTTGGGGGGAGGGTGTCTTTGTGGTGGTAGGTAAACAATCGGCACGGATTATCAGCCTGTTTTCCGGGCCTGTTGTGTGACGGCCACCCTGTTGCAAAGCAATATTTGCTCCCAGAATATTCTCTATCGTTTATATCCGTCTGAGTCAACATCCCTGGGCTATGGTACTGTTGGGTTTTAGCCCTGTTTAGAAATCCTGTCCACACCGGTCTCGAACCTGCGATTTTCTGACTTGTGTGTATTGCCTTAAACAACACTCCACAGCGTATTATATATAGCCTAGGAGCCTTTGGTGTACCGCGAGAAAATCAAAGCAAATTCATTAATACGTAAATAAAATGTAACATTATTAAATTACTATTTTGGCAATATTTCTCCTTTTCCTTCTTCTTCTTTTTCTTCTTCTTCTTCTTCTTCTGCTTTTTCCTCTACGCATAAAAGCTGGCGGCTTGTTGCGTGTTCATTCACTACAAGTCCGGGGTATGGTGACGTCTTTCCATCATAGTTGTGGTCTTCCTAATGGCCTTTTGTGCTGAGGTGACCAGTCACGTACTTTCTTCACTAATCTACTGTTATCCATTCTATCTATGTGATCGTTCCAATTCAGTCTTCTATCATTTATCCAAAGGTTTATAGGTTCAATTTGACATTCTTGTCTAATAACAGAGCTGCGTGTTTTCTCTCTCAGCAATTTTCTTACGATATTCCTTAAAACATTCATTTCGGTTGTTTCATTGATTTGTTTTGTTTTTTGAATTTGTCTTCGGCATTCACAACCATATGTTAGAACTGGTCTTGTGACAGATTTGTATATTCTTACTTTTGTATCTATTCTTAAATTTTTTATTTTTCCAAACAGTATTGTTTAAACATCCCGATATTTTGTTTGCATTATTTTCTTGATGGAGGATTTCATCTGTTATTCTGTTACTGCTATTAATTTCTGTTCGTAAATATTTGAATTTCAAGACCTGTTCTATACTTTTCCCTTCTATTTCTAATTTAACACGTCGTGGGTCCTTGGCAATATTAACCCACCTAAATCAATTACAAAATGTATACCGTTGTATTAACATTATATTTTAATAGTGTTGTGTCATTAAATTAAAATCAGATTAACGGCATTAATGTAAAAATATGAATTAATAAAAAGGCTTTCACGGCCGGCGTCTTGATCCATATTTGGTTCGTCTTCTGGGCTTATAGGTCGTGGTCCGGTTGTATTCATACTCGACGTTTCGTCTACTGCTGCGGTAGACCTCATCAGGAGATACTGCATGCTCTCTGTGAACTCCTCAACAGTCGGCTGCAGTATGAAGACAACCGGATGGGTTGTGAAAGTTCCATGAATTTGCCGCGGGAAATTTATTTACACTTTAGGAATGCAGCACGTTTGAAGGGATTGGCGAAACGCTCGTCTAAGGCATCATGCTTTGGCAAAGAACTACAGAACATAAATTTGCGTTCCGGTGGTCTGGTAGTAACCTTTTTCGCTCCAGGATCCGACTTTGCCGTCTCAAACCCGTCAGAGATGGATACGTTTTCCTGTGATTAAAAATACTAAGTTTGGCTGGTTCGCAAGGTAGGCACATCCATTACTAACGTTTTGCTGATCTACCGAACATTAAATAATTTGTAGCCTGAAATAAAAAATATATCTAAACAAAATGTGTTGGCTCTATTAGCCTACTCCTAGATTTAAATTGCTATGTTATTACCTGGGGTGTCAAAACATATTCCAAACATTTAAATATAAGAGGCCATTTTCCGTCGGAATCGTTGTGTCCAATATCACCGTTACATCGGTGGTATTTTCTTTGTGAAAAAAATATTAAGCCTTAATGATATCTGAAAAACTAAATTTGTTGTGTACATGATTAAGAACGTTTTATTAGGTTTTCTGCGTCATGGATTCAGGGTCGACCTCTGGCCACTGGTTACAACATTTCGGTGTGATTCCACATGTCATTATCAAGGAATGATAGGTTCGAGTCATATATCCGCGAAAATATACAATAGACACTATAATATATATATATGTGTGTGTGTGTACGTTATCTGTGATATCTTTTTGTGAAAAATAATCCTTAATCTTAAATTTTCGAAAACCGTTTGGTCATTGTGTGTATATATGGCTTAACTTGGCAAAGAGAGAGATGGGGATATAAGGATAGATCCTTCACCGCTTTCGGACAGTTACGTAAGAAAGAACCCTCCCTTTCATCTATTAACATGTGGTGAAGAAAACCGTCAACACTGGTGCGAGGGATAGAGGTGAGCACAGCTGTCTCTTCCCACAAATTCCTTGCAAATTTAAGCCAGACGAACTACACTATTTGCGTTAATTAATATTAATGTATGAGTGATGCTCATGTTCGTGATGTCAAGGAGCTGGACCGCATTCACCTGATTCCTGATTCGGGATCACACACATCCCTCTATGGTTGAAATGTATATATGTAAACTAAAGTTTAAGAATCTCAACCCGACAAATCGTGTCACTGTAACGGCCAGGAGTGTTGGGCATATAGGCTACATTACATACAGAGAGAGGTTAAACTAAGAACAAAATTCACTAATGTGAGTAATTTCACTAAAGTATGATTATTTCGTAATAATGAATGGCCCTTGGTCATGAAATTCCAACCTAACAGTTGTTTTGAAGATTGCAGTATATCATGAAAAATTCTCAAAGTGTAGAATCGAATATTAACTATTATCCTCAACACTAACTAAAATAAATACAGTCTCGCATAGTTTATATACAGATTGATTCACTGAAGCACTTGCAAAAATTTAACAGGTTATGGAGAATGTTCTACTGAACAATTTGAGGAAGGGAACAAACGAACTGAGAAACTGGTTTAAAGGGATATTCGAATGAAATTTCTGTATCCCATTACGATACATTATTAATTCTTTTCGGTTTATATAGGCCTAAAATGACGTCAGGATGAAACAGAAATTCATGTACCGATGTCATGCTTGAATTGTAGTTGGTGGCCGGCAGTTTGAGCAACTGTCATGCAGTACGCCTTGCGTTAATTTATATGTGTAACAATGTTGGACTTGTTTAAATAAATTAAATTACATTATAGACAGAATATCATAGTTTGTAGTTCTAGTTAATATAGATTAACTTGCACATCCTCTAAACAATATACACTAAAAGTGCAAGATTAAATGGAAACGAAAATAAGGCATTAAATTTCTGCAAATGTGCAATTAGTGGAGTATACATAGATCTCTTGCTGTGTTGGAAAAGATATGACTCGCTCGCTCATTAACAAGGTCTGGAGTAATTTATATTTAGGGTGGTAATTTGAAACGCGGCAGAGGACAGAGCTGTGAAATTCAATCCATTACTGAGTGCAGAAAAAGAGGATCAGGCGAGGAAAAATGGGAAGCGCCGATGTTGGATAAAGCTAATATAATGCGTAGCACGAAAAATGCAATCATTTAAACATGCTAGTGTCCAAATTGCGTGTGTGAGTGGGGTGGGGTGAATGAAAGAACCTCCTGTAACTGGTACAAAGTGCCTCATCGTGTATAAATCACTCTCAAGTTGTAACTAACGACAGTCAAGCGCCCTACACCACGCGTGTGACGTTTCTTTTACAAACCACATGTGTTACCATGCTCCATCTGAATTTTCATCAAGCCTAACACGATATTTTTTCTCCATATGGTAAAACATATTTTCGAAAGGTACTGTGCTCGAAATAAATATTTAGAATTATTTCACAGGCTAGTCACTACTCAGGTACAGTATTATCACTCTATAACTATTATTATTATTATTATTATTATTATTATTATTATTATTATTATCTTTAACATTATTTTAATATACTATGTTGCATTTCCCTTATCAGCTGTATATTGCATAGGGCTATTATGTAACCTATCATTAATTTAACCATAGATAATTCAAAATATTTTTGCATCTACATAATTTCATCCAGATTAAGTGCAAGAGAAAACTTTACGAAATTAATTATATCATGTGAAATAAACAATTATTATTATCTTTATTATTATTATTTTCTTCTTCCCCTCCAGCGTTTCATTCGACGGCCTAGAGATCTTCGTCCTCTTGGTATAATTATAAACAGCTTTAGGGATCCGATTTGAACTCATTCATTCCAGATGGTGTTTCCAATTTAGTAGGTACTGTTTAATATATTCCAAAATTGGCGTAGTCTTCATTATTATTATTACTATACATTTGGCCTCAAAGATAACTAATGTCGTGTAGATAAACCGTTTTCGTCCTCTGGGCTTCTTGCTTTGTAAGTACCTCATTCCTACCGGGCGATAGAAGACAATGACATGTCCTGTATTAACGTACTGGGATTCTGTAAATCAATCTTAAAATTAGCTGTAAATAAATTTGATATGGCGCATGAACAATTTGAAAATTTCACCAAGGACATAACACTTGAAAAACGCAAACATATTTAGGCCCTATTTTGCTATAACAAAACTCAGAACACCAGACGTTTTTATTGACCCGTTATTTTCGCCAATTTTTTTTTTTTTTAGATATTTCACCAGCGATAGAAAGCGAAAAAATTAGATATATTCCATTATCCTTAGCGCCTTTTACAATTCTACTAATTGTTGATTTGATGGGGTCAATAGAGACGAAATGAACTTCAGTGCATCAAAGAGTGGATCTGCCTGATTTCAGAAGCAGAAATTAATTGCTGACTCACACGATCTTAGTATTTAAGTAACTTGTTAAGAAGCACAAGAAGTGCAAATACAGATATTCAATATTTTATTGAATTAAATTTACCTGCAGGTTTCAGTGAACTATTGAACATATACCACGCGCCGCCCTGGTCACCCATCGAGAAACAAATTTTTAACCCGGGATCGCATAAGCAATATTTCGACCAAAGTTCCATGGATGATCTCTGAGGATGGGTAATAAATTCAATGTCGCATGCATTTAAAAAAAATCAATTCACGGGTGATTACGGTAGAGCGTTGGATGAATATTCATCTGTATACATTATGCACTAATGTGTAACAATATCAGACAAAAAGTATTATTTCAAACAGATATTATAAAACTCGTCCACATTATAAAACGAGCAAGAATTATGATGGCATAAGGGCATTATTATTGTCATGAAAATGTTCTGATTAGTTTTAGATCAGAAGAAATCTCCCAAAACCGCACGCTCAAAAAAGTCCCGGTAGGTGATCCTAGATCCACAACAACGGAGACAATAATTTTACCCATAATCCCAGAGCGGTGCATTTAGATATGAAAGTCTAACTAGACACATAAGGTGTTACTACACTTTCCACCGGTCCCAACCTTCACGATTTCAAACCCATACTTTTATCGTAAGGAATTTAATCATTTTGGATTTATTTAAATTGGATCGTATTCGGGTAGTTAATTAAAAGAAAATATTTCAGCTGTAAAATAGTTGGAATTAGGTAGAAGATTGATATGTGTAGCCATAGTGCCTCAATTGGTGGATAAAATTTGGAACAATCATAGGTAACTGAATGTCGTAAATAGAAACTGGATTCAATGGATTAGGATAGGAACTGATGGAAGGACTTATAGAATTCAGCTTCAATCTATGGGTACTTGGATTCACATATTTTGTAAAATATTTTGGTCCTTAATAAGTGATACAGTCTATTTTATAGTATCGCAGAGAGCAAAATAGCGTATAAATACAATCCTTCCTTCACTCTAAATCTCTCACTATTCAGATCAATATCCACTTCTTCCTTTTTTTCAGCCAATAAGCGTGAAAATCCATTCCGCTGGCAATGGTGTTGGTATCGCCAGCATATCCTTGCTACGTATTAACCAATAACAACAATACTGATGTCTTCCATCACGTGAACACCCCACCTATCTGACTACAGTGCGTGAGAAAGTGATTGATGTTTGTGCTCCCAGCTGCTGCGAAGATCAAATGTTCTCTCACTCGCAGATGACTTGATAAGAATTGTTGTCTCGGTCAACACACAAGTCTCCGTTTAACACAGTGCACAGAACGCAGGAACTGAAACAACACAGGATGATGGATCCCCCAAAACACATGAAAAACATGGATTGTAATGAGTCATCAGTAAGGCGATTCTCTTTATACGTACGATCGTCCACGCGCTGTCAATAACTTTCTTGCGTATCACGTACTGCACTCTAGCATGTGCGCAGCACAACTGCTTTATGATCGCTGTCAAGAAATACTTATTCTATGAATTAATATATAAATATGATTCTATTAATGTATTAAGCATATATCATATCTTCATAATAATCTATATTATGTTTTACAAATGTATGGAATCTTGTAACATTCACTATTTTTTGTTTCAGTGTGAGTTGAAACAACGCAATTTTTCCTATGTAATACTTTACTTACCAAAGTATAGAAAGGTAAGCAATTAAACTAGAATACCAAATTATTTTCTCTCTGGCGTTACGACACTTTCACAACCAAAGCTTGTCTAAACGTAGACTTCCAGTTCAGTCCATCCCGTTTCCACTTTCTCCAGTATTTCATTCACATCTCCTTAAAATCCTCCTCTGCATTCTGATAACATTTATTTAGGTCTGCCTACAAATATATATTTATATTTTACCACCTGATTTTCTAATGTATATCTTTTTTTAATGACGAATATTCTTCACTCCTCTCAACATATCCATTGACCTTAGAGTGGAGCTTTTAATTTCCTCATGATTCGTGTTTTCCCATATCCTTTACTTTCATTTCGAATTCTCCATTACATTTTTTTACCGAATTTCGAAGGATGGTAGCTACTGCGTTTGTACTGATAAAAATATGTTTGATTTTGTTTTTAGAAATCTTCAATAATCCTACATATTTTTCACCAAAAATATAGATGTATATAAATTCATTTATGTTCATTACGTGTGCCTATTGATGGTATAGCTGTCGCTATATCCGTTTCTGTCGCACCCCTTCTCGGAATATGCCTATGAATTAAGAAACGCAAGTTCGTTAACTAAGAAACTCGGAACCATGAAGGTTGAGATTCACCGGAAGCGATCATTTCCAATTCGCTCCATCTGCTTCAGTTTTCTATTGTGCCAAGAAAATTCAGTATATGTTATTGAAATAAAATGAGAAAGATATTCTTAAAAAATACGAGCACCAAAATTGGTAATTGACCTGAAATTTGTAATTTAAAATTAATCTAACGGCCGCCTTGTACGTTTTGTCATAACTAAAACGGATGCATACCATTTAAGTAATGCAGGAAATTATATTAATAAGTAATGCAACAAAATCGGATCAAAAACTGGAATTCTTGAGGAATATTCAAGCAGTTTCTATGTAACAAATCTTTTTTTGTATTTGCCATTAAAGTACTGTGATGTAAAAATACTGCATTCAATGATTATTTAGATCAAGAGTGAAATTTTATTTTTTGTTTAGTTCCTATTTATTATAGACACCTTAACGATTAAGATTTCTATTGTCCAAACCATCCAATAGGTTGCATATATTTATAATTGTTGATAAAGTAATGATCCAACCAGAGGAGGCATTCAGAACAACGGGAGATTAAGACTCACCCTCTCTAATGACTCAGCAGGAGCTTTCAACTGGGTTGTCAGCCCTCCCTGATGGCCGCCTCTGGTATCAGAGAGAGAGAGAGAGAGAGACCCTTGTATTCATTTTCATTACTGGTTGAGTCGATCACAGTATGATGCTGCAGCCAGAAGGTTCAGGGTTAACACTATCTGCACTCGGACTCGTGATCGTCCGGCTTAGATTACCTTAACCAAATGCGCTAAAGGCTTGCCCTAGTATACTCATTTTTTGTTTTGTATAAATTCATAGATATAATAAAATTTTAATTTCTTCAAGAATGAGGAAACATAGGGGAAAAAAAACACAGGCATATGAATTCCTGATTTTAGGGATATGAGTGTGTTTACTTTTTCTGAATATTTGAAGGACAATTCTTTTTTATGATGAAGGACTTACTTGCATTTGTATGAGTGGATTACACCCATCCTTGTTTGTTGGCTTTTTGTAGTATATTGATTGAACGCGGATAATTGTTTGGAAATAGCTTATAAGAGAAGTGCGTGTGTACTGAGAGAGAAACGTTTTGATTGGATGTGTGTACTCTAGTAACAAGGTGTGTGTGCATCTCTAATCAATAGCTCCACCAACCCCAGCGTTACAATCAAGCCATTATCACACGAAACCTGCTTTATCATAAACATCACGTCTAAACAGTCTACACAATGTAGCAACTTTAATACAGCACGATTCATCCTTTTTAATTATTTGCGTAAATGTTATACAGTGTTTAATGATAATAATAGTAATAATACTGATAATAATAATAGATCATTGAGTATGTAATGCACATAATTATTGATTACTGAAGATAATTTCATTAAAACTCCAAATATACTATATTCTTCTCCAATTAATTGATTACAGGTACCTTTATTCTAGATAGTCAAATCTATGACGTTACGCCATTTAGATGTCAGAGCGTATATGTCAGTTCGATACAATTTAGCAGGTCTAGCTTTCAGCCACGTCCTGACGTATCCTATGGCTTGCTCACCGTTATCATACCCTCGGACAGCATCGTTCATGGACACAAACAAATAAAAGTCAGAAGGAGCATGACTCGGGTTGCATGGCGCGTGATGAAGGGAGTCCACTCAAGCTCTGTGATCTCTCGACGAGTGTGCAGGGTGTGGCCACGTGTTATCATGTTGAAGGATTTGGTCCCGCGCTGTAGGCGAGTGGTTAAGGCAAGGTGCCTTAGTGCAGCGCTACGTCACTTGCACTGGTTTGAGTCTCCATGGGGGAAGAATTTTTCTCAGGGAAATTCGGCCAGTACGGGACCGGTGCCCACCCATCATCGTGAGGCATTAGGGTAGCTACAATAATAGCGGCTCCAGGTTGAGAAAACCAGGTACGATATCTTGGTGAGTCGACATGTTGACCACATGTCACCTCTACACTGGCTGGATGATCATCTAGCTCTGCCATTAACCCATTGGAGACACGTTTAAAGCGCCTAGCATGTTCACTGGGAACCCATTTAAATCTCCTCACCGCTAGTCCGGCTGCGCTGGACTTTAAATCAGAATACAAAATACACATACTGTGTTCTATCACTTATGTTTTCAGATATTTTGTTTACCCCTGAATTTCTTTTAGTATCTTGTACTTTTACGAATAGCAAAGGAATGTGGCCTGCCTGCTACCCTCTTTTGTGCATTGTAAACCGTTATGTTTTGTTATTTTCAAGGCTGTGAAAGTTGACAAACAATTCAAAAACCATCTTTTTGTAAAAGTTCTCGGACATTGCCTTGAAAGTAAACAAAATCATATGTTCAAACAAGACCGAAAAAATAACAAACGCAATATAATACTGTACATAATAAAAATAAATATATGAAATAAAAATAAGCATAGACCTATACATTATAAAATCAGGAAAAGTTCTTCGTATATTCTTTAATTATCATAGTTATATATCGACCTGTAAATTATAAAATACTATAGATAAAAACTGGACAAAACTCACCTAGTATTTCTACCATCAGTAGCACGCACGGTTACGTTGTCACTGTATAATATTTCATCGTCCGAATCTTCGTTCCATGATAATTCACTACAATCACTGTCACATAACATTTCATCCACTACTTCACTTAGTTTCTCAAAAGCAATGCGTTCTCTCCTATTTACGCACATATTGCAAAAAAAAAAAAATTTAAAACTATGAATTTTAACAAATAAGCACTGAATATATATTCATTTATGTTTTACCGTAATAAATGCCTACAACTATAGTCTACTATTCTATAAATAATAACTAAAATAAACTATACAATACACTAGGCCTATACATATTTACTTTACATAAACAAACAACAAATTTTACTGATGTTGAACCGAAAATTTAAACCACTAAAAGAACCTAACTTCTTACAGTGGGGGCTATAACACAACAACGGGTCTAGCTCGTGGAGGAGCTGTTTGGACTTTCTACCTGCTCACGAGGGAGACTCGTTAAAAGTCTCCAATGGGTTAACACATGTGGATGTGAGGTCAGCAGCTGGGTGTTGGGCCAACGTGTCAATCTGAATACCTGCTTCAGAATCTTAAAAAGATTGTGACCAGAAAATTGTCGGGCGAGGGTCCTGATTTGAAATTTATCTTCCTAGGAGAATGTTTGTGAAGCCACTCCATGAATTGTCGTTTGGTCTCAGGTTCGAAATATTTAATCCATGCTTCCTCCCCTGTCAAGAGTCTTGGGTAAGAAATCTGTGTCATATTCTTGATACTTACTTACTCACTGGCACTACCGAACCCGTAGGTTCATGGCCGTACGGACATAAGCTCTCCATACATCCCTATTCTGAGCTAATGCTTTTCTAATCATTCCCTGTATAATCTACTTCCCTCAAATCATAGTTAATGTTATTGTCCCACATCAATTTTTGGTCTACCAACTGGGCGTTTTCCTTCTGGCTTTCCTACAAGAAGCTTCCATGCATCTCTTTCATTCCCTATACGTGCAACATGTCCTGCCCATCGCAGTTTACGAGAGTTAACTGTTCTTATTACATCTGGTTTCCTATAAAGACCATGTAGTTAATTGTTATGCAGTCTCCTCCATTCACCTGCCTGTTCATCTCTCTTTGGTCCAAAAATTTTCCTAAGTACTTTATTCTCAAATACTTGTAATCACCTTTCCTCCCATGTTTCGCATCCATATAATATAACTGGTAGAATAATAGTTTTATATATTTTCTGTTTAACATTTTTTGAAAGGAGTTGGGACATCAAGAGTCTCTGCAATGCATAATAGCACGCATTCCCAGAATTAAGCCTATGTTTAATTTCTTTGTGCACCTTATTCCTATTTGTGATTACTGTTCCTAGGTATTTGAATTCAGCCACTTCCTCAAAATTTCCCTCATTTGTCATTAGCTGTCCATTTCCATTACATAATGAATTTCTACGTGTGACCATATACTTAGTTTTATTGATATTTACTTCCAGTCCTAATTTCTTAGTGTTACTCAATAGTGTGCGTATTGTCCTTTAGTACCTCCTCGCTATCGGCCAACAATACTACATCATCAGTATAAACTAACAGCTTATTAATACCATTCAGTTGTAAACCTTCCTCATTCTCTAATGATTTAATGGCATGATCTAGTACAAAATTAAATAGTAGAGGAGATAGTGCATCTCCTTGCTTCAACCCATTCTGGATTTAAAAGTGTCCGAAAACTGTTTGCCTACACGCACCCTATACTTAGTGCCATTTAGACACATTCGTATAAGTCTAACTAACTTTTTAGGAATTCCGTACTCCAGCAGGATACTATATAACTTCTCCCTTTAATTGAATCATATGCTTTTTTGAAGTCTACATATAGTTGATGTACACTACCATTATAATTCCATTTCTTTTCTAAAATCTGCCTTATACTAAAAATCTGATCGGTTGTAGACCTGTTTCTTCTAAATGCACATTGATGATCTCCTAGAATGTCATCAATATAGGGAGTAAGTCTGCTTACTACATTATAGTTTTTAACCGTACATTATATTACTGCTTACTAATATATTTGTTAGAATTTTGTACGAAGTTGAAAGTAATGAGATGCCCCTGTAATTGTTGCAATCAGTTTTATCTCCTTTCTTATAAATTGGTACAATAATTGATTCCTTCCATTCATCTGGAAGAGCTTCTTTTTCCCATATCATATTAAGCAACCAGCGTATCTTGTCCATCAATTTTTCTCCTCCTGATTTTATCAGTTCTGCTGGGATCTCATCTGAACCTGATGCTTTATACATATTCAATTTTTCAATCGCCATTTCAACCTCTAATGCATTTGGTTCTGCGACTAGCATTTCTGCTGTCTGTAAATTATCCTCCTCAATGTCCTGTTCTGTATGTAAATTTAATAGCTGATTAAAGTAACTTTTCCATCTATCCCGCTATTGAATAAAGTCCTAACATTCCATGTTCTTAGGAACATGTCCCTGTGCTTGAGCCTTTGGCATGGGTTCCCTGAAGTAGTCCCCGCCTGGAGATCCGAATGGGGGACTATTTGACCTCCGGAAAATTTTACCCCAGTTGAATCCATGTCCGCATTCCTTGACGGTTGTATTTTTACGGTGAAAGATCGTCACTCTTTCGCCCAAGGTACTTTTTTCGTCTGGCTTATAACCTTCGACCAGTCCGGCATGGGTAACCCTATCGGCAGCAATGCTACCGCCGGCATAGCTCTCAGGATAATTTAAGCACGCAAGCCACTACACCACGACAAGATAAAGATACCATGGAGGGGATCATATTCTTGATACCCACGCAAATCTGCAAAAAACGAAGATTCTTCTTAAATCCTTATGGTCTTCAGTTAGGCACATAGAGATCCAGTTGGCATAAACCTGTGAAATAGCTAAGCGGTGTATAATTGTGTTGCACTATCCATAGCTTAGTTGTAAGCAAGTTGTTTGGTTAATTCTCGCCTGTTGTCCCGAATAAGTATGTCGACGTGTTGAACTCTCTTCGGTGTCAGAGCATCGCGTTCCCCTCTGAGCGCGGGATATCTGACAGTCTTCATTTACCTCGTTCTCCCGTGGACACTCTGCTAATCCAACAACTGAATAAAGAAAATAAATCACTGCTCTCTGCGTTTTATGTGTTTCACTAGCAGCCGCCATTTAAAAGTAATATACAACACAGCCATCTGTTGGAAAACAATGCAACTTCATGACATTATAAAGGAAGGATTACAGATACATTCTGTAAACTTTCATTCATATCCAATGAAAGAAAGTCGAATACTAAATTGATGTGCACTTCTTATTGAAAGTACCACATTATTAATATATAAGTGGGGGAATGATAATCTAATCAGTGAAATAACAGATTTTCGATATTTTAATAGCAATTAATCTTTGGAACTGAATACAATTTGAACTATGGTTGGTCTAGGGGTTAAAAATCTTGCCTAGGTCCCTAAAGTCACGAGTTCAAAATCCCTCCGGAATCCATGGACTTTATAAAGTGCACAAATTCAAAGAGCAATTCTTCCCGGAAGAAGTTTACACCATGGGTCCCGAGTCCGAAGATTTCTGAGCTCATAAACAACATCCAGTATAAATTAGAAAATCTGGGCAAAATCTGATCACCCCTTCCATCCCAAGCAATACCTCAGTTGCCCATTCGATTCCTCTCTGTGGGGGAACAATATTCTCCACCGTACAGCTGTAGGTAAAAAATATTAAAATATACATATTATAAAATAGGTATAAATAAATAATTCACTGACATATTGATTTCGGAAATTCTTGGCTGCTCGGATATAATCTCTCCACATATCACTATCTTTAAAAAAATATTCTGCAACAATTTCCTGTATAAATTTTCACTTCACTCCTCTTTCTGATTTTCGTACATGAAGCTTCTATACCTCTCTTTCACTCCTACTTTGCCATGGATCCCCTGACGTAATGCCCGGTAATATATCCCAACAATGAAATATTTGTATCTCCTAAGCATTTTTATCCAATTAGAACCGAACACCATGTTTCATGGCGGTAGTATTTTTACAATTAAATGTCAAAAATACTGGTAAATTTCATAGTAAAATTCCGTTGAGATGTTAGTAACATCATAAAGTTATAATATATTAATATTATGTAGGCCGACTTTGTTTGCAGTAAACTCAACTATCTAATTATTAAAATTCTGTAGGCTTTTCGAGACGAGTCCCATCCTCAGTAGATGGCTGTTTCGCTACACTCCAACTATTGGCTATTGAAATGTCAAACCCTTTCTATCAAGGTACCTCTGTTAGTCTAGTTTATCATCTTTGACCTGAATGGCATGGGTGACTCTTGTTGCTGCAAAGCCACCACCGATCTGTTTAGTTCGCGGGTTGATTTAAGTATGCAAGTTTCGTCACCACGAACAAGGTAACTGTACCATCTGAGATTGTGAAAATATATCTAATATATAAAAATTAATGATTGTTTGTTTATATATTTGTTTGTTCGTACTTTGCTCGGTCATACCGTTAATCCGATTGTGATGGGGTTTTTGCAAAATATTCAGGAAATTCCCGGGATGAACATAGGCTATAAGAGAGTTGTGATACTCAACTCGTACACCCTTAAAAATCGCCCTTTTTAGTGGAAAACGTGAAAAAAGTAGCTCTTTGGACGCATAAATGGCTTACGCTGCCTAAACCATAACAAATACACAAAATTAATGTACACAGAATTGAATATCTCAAAAAGCTCTACAAAGAAGTCCGCGACAACATATGTTTACCTCTTATGGATAACCCACAAATAACAAAAAAAAAACACTTTTGTCTTTCATCGATACCAAGAAGTAGTATAGAAACAGCGGGTTCTGGCGCACTTACCATTTCTCAATTTCTGATACATATTCACCAAAATCGTAAGAAAATAAAAAAAAAATTAGGTTGAAAATCAGAAAATTTTGAAGACATGTTTTCTTTAAAAAATAGAAAAAAGTCATCAAATAAGCAAAAACTACATACATAAGTAAAGAAAAAATAGTTTTTAAGTTGATTTTTTATATATATATAACATATTCCATTTTTTACTGTAAACTAATGATTTTTTTAGTTTCAAAGTTAAATCAAAGTCTATTCTCCAAAAATATAAACTCAAAAGTCTATTGATTTAGAAGTTTTAATCTTATTATTAATATGTAAAGACCTTTTTTATTAATGAATTTGGTATGAAGTTGTTTATTTTCAACAGGTCCCTACCAGCGACCCCATAAAAATAAGAAAATAATTATTAAATTTGTATATATTATGAAAATTATTTATTTAATAATTGAGTACACAACTAGTGTTTTAAAGGGAGACCGGTAATGACACACCATTTACAATACTTTTATACCTCAATATCATATGAAAATAAAATGAAATAAATAAAAACACAAGACAATTTAAATAATAAAATAAAGATTTAAAAATAATAAAATTATTCAAGATAAAAATCAAAATCAAGTAAAGCTTCTTCAATTTTTTAATAACTCTTTTCTTTATTGATTATTTGTTTCTTGTCTGTTTATAATTTTTATTGAACGTTGTAAATATATGTTAATTACATGGTCAATTTCTGGAACATTTTCTTCATACATGTTCAATACGTCTATATGTTCATCACTTATTTTTAGCAAAGTATAAACTTTATCATTTTGTCCCATTAATATTCTAGATCAACTAAGGATTCATCATCTAAGGATTCCATTTATTAATAAACATTTTAATAAACACTCTAATTTTATATCATAGTAGGGATTCTTATCCCAAACTGATCCATTATATACTAATACTTGTTCACTTTCATTGATTTTTTTATATCTTTATCTGATAATTTTTCATATCCTTTAGGAAGATAGAATTCTCTTTCTTCATCTTCGATTTTTAAAGTTCCTATAATTGTAGCTCCATATTTTGTTTCAATTTTTTTCAACGATATCAATTCATATTTTTCCAGGTACTATATCACTAAATATATATGTCTATGAGAACGATCCGATTCTGTAGAATGCTTCCATTTATTAAAAAAAAATTTATAAACATTTTTAATTTCATAAATTTATACACCATTATTAATAGTTTCTATATTGTTGTAAAATTCAGACTATTGATTAAAACCATAAGCTCTAGTATTTATTCCATCGTTTAAAATACACCTTTTATCATCATACGGACTTAGAGCTATTTTATTTACTTCAATAATTGAAATATCATGCTTATTTGATGTAATGAGATTATATTGTTTTCCTCCATTAAACAAACAATTGTAATAATCTTCAAATTTAATGGTTTTGCCAACAACACATTTTTTTTACCTTTTGATTTTTTAATTTCCTTTTCTTCAAGTTTTATAGCATACATTTTACTTCTTAATCCTATAAATTCTTTTATTATTTTACCACAGTTTTCATCTTTCATTTTTCCTACAACTTTCTTATTTTTCTTTGGCTACCAATGATCTTTAGAAAAATCACCTGTATCAAAATATTCAATCATAGCTTCCATATCTCTATAAAAGTCATTTGTTTTTATATTGTAAATAAACGAGTCGGTATCAGTATAACAAACATCTATTTTATCTCCATATTTCTTTTTCATTACATTATAATGGAAATCATACATAAAATATTTGCTTAAATCCAGAATGCACATTCCAACGTATATAGGTTTATTAAATTTTAACTTCTTTTTACCCATATGCAATGCTACCATTTTCTCTGTAAATATTGTTCTATCTTTGAAAGTAGTCTTTGAAATTTCTTTTTCAATTTTAATATAGTCATTCAATACCTTCATATTACATATTTTACGAATCGATTACATTGTCTTACCAAATACATTATTATTCATCAATTTGAAGAAATCCTTTTCAAAATCATGTATAGCCTCAGTTCGCATTTCAATATTTAAATCAATGTAAGACTTTAACCAATTAGATTATTTAAATTCTAAGATTCTATGTATTTTCTTTATTTGGATTCCCAAGCAAAGATATACCTGTAAATTTCTATAATGTAATACATAATTCTTCTTTTCTTTTAACGTTAATAATAATTTTTTACTCTTTGTTTCTTTGAATTGTTTTTTATAAAGACTTAACCATTCTGTATCAACTTTTAATTGTTCTGGAGCTAATGGATAATGATTATGTTGTTTATGAAATTCATGAGGATATTCTAAATCTACTTCCAAAATGTATCCAGTTTTTGAATATTTTGAAATGTCACATACATTGAAATTATTTGTATCTTTAACCCATTTAAAATCATGTGTTGGTAATTCTTCTATCGTAGCTCTTCCATATAAATTTTGCATATCTAAATATGCTAAGTAATTACTTTCCTTATGTTTATTATAATTTTCCATATATTTATTATTTGCTTTCACATAACTCTCGGAAACTAGATTAATTCCTCCCCTTAATCCTTTTTCTATCATTATTATCATATAATCTTTTATTATTTTCAAATTTACGTCAGATAATCCAGGAGCTGTGTAATAATAACAAGGATCCAATTTATAAATTTTCATACAAAGTTCTCTAAAATTTTCAAATATATCAGCAAGTAAAAGTGTATCAATTTTAACATACAAGTAGTGAAATTCTCCTAGATTTTTAATATTGAATTCATTCCATAAAGTGGTCACAAACTCATATTCTTCATTGTCTACTTCGAATTGTTTAATATACTATCAAATGAATAAGAAAGAGACATAGGAAAACATGGTTAAATTTTGTTACACATTTAGAATCAGATTTGCATAAGCTCCAACCTAATGCTTTCAAAATATTAAAACATTTGAATAAAGATATTAAAGAATCTACCAAAATTAATTGCGGAGTAACAAAAGAAGATTTTTTCAATTATTATAAAAGTCTTTGGACTGACAATAGCTATGAAGATACAATTTTGCGAAATAATAATGAGACAGATTCCATAATATCATTGGAAGAATTGAACAATAGTTTAAAGAAATTAAAAAATGGGAAGGCAACTGGCATAGATGGCTTGAATTCAGAATTGTACAAATATGCAGGCAAACAGTTCCATGAAAGACTGTTGTCCTTCTTTAATAATGTATTCAAAAATGCAGATATACCACAAGAATGGAAGACAAGCATTGTTATACCCCTGTTCAAGAAAGGAGACAAGAGAAAAATGGACAACTATAGGGGAATCAGTTTGTTAAACATATGCTACAAAATTTATGCAGACATTTTAAATGGAAAATTGAAAAGTTTCAGTGAAAAATTCCTTATGGAATGTCAAAATGGATTTAGGAAAGGACGATCTTGTATTGATTCAGCATTTTCTGTTAAACTATTGCTTGAAAAAAGAAGAGAATTCAACTTAGAAACACATTTTGCTTTCATAGATTTTGAACAAGCATTCGACACAGTCAAGAGATCAAAACTCTTAAATATATTGGAAGACAGAAATATACCAAATTTACTTCGGCAGAACATACAAAATATTTACAAAGACAACACCATAAAGATTAAATTAAATAACAGATTTTCTGAAGAAGGAATTATAAATCGTGGTGTGAGACAAGGCTGCCCCCTATCCCCAACACTCTTTGCAATTTATATCAATGAAGTAATATGTTGCTGGAACAAAACATATAAATTTGGAATAAGAATATCAGAAAATAGAAAATTAAACACCCTAATTGTTTGCAGATGAACAAATAATAATGGCAAATTCCGAAGATAATCTACAGAAAGGTCTGTATGAACTTAACAAAATTACAGAAGAATATGGATTAAAAGATATCTATAGAAAAAACAAAAATTATGGCATTTCAAGGTGTAGATCCTGTCAGAAGTAAAATTGTACTGGACAATAAAATTTTGGAGCAGGTGAATAATTTTACATATCTAGGATGCAATATCTCATATGAAGAAGAAAAGGATGTAAATGCAAAAAATATCTAAATTTTTAAGAATTTTAGGGTTAATAAATTCTATCTTCAAGCCACAGTTAGTCCAAAAGCATTCAAGACTGAAAGTGTATAAAACACTGGCTCTTCCAACTCTTTTGTATGGTAGCGAAGTATGGACGTTGAAACAGAAGGATATACAGAGACTTAGATCTGCTGAAATGAGATATCTTCGGAGGACTGCAGGATACACACTACTAGATCACAAAAAAATGAAGACATCTTAGAAGAATTACACATGGAATCTTTAGAAAACAAAATTTCTGATTATAAGTCAAGATGGATACAACATGTTCATCGAATGGAAGATCACAGAATACCCAAACTAATGTTAAGATATCAACCCGCAGGAAGAAGAAGACCAGGACGTCCACTCAAAAGACTTCTGGATGGTGTTTCTCTTGAGGCTGAAACAGGTCAACAAATGGCCTAAATTCGTGAATGTACTATGATGATGATGATGATGATGATTCTTTAGGAAGAATAGCTTCATCATTAAATTTTTCAAATGAATCAACGTAATCATAACAATAAGGAAGTTTTCTAGTAATTAACTCTATCTTATCTTTAGGAAAATGATTTTCCAAGTGTGAGAAATGTTTGAGGGTTTTTGCTAATCTATCCACTGAAGAAGACATAAAAGCAAGTGAATCTAGAAATCTCACTTCATACATGATTGGTTTCATAAAAGTTTTATCACCATTTTTAACTTCATATTCATCAACTTTAATTTTAAAAGAGAAAGAAATATAATTTTGATTTGTTATTGGAATCACTTTTAAATTTCTTCCTCTATCTGCTAAAGTTTTAATGAAGAGATGAGCATCCTATTTTTTAGATTGTGAAAGGATATAGTTACAAACTTTGGTAATTGATAGTTTATATTGCATTCATTATGTGCTGCTCCATTATACTTTCCTGTGAGATGATAATGATCGTTTACTATAATAACATATTCTTTAAATTCTTAAAAGTTTTATCACCATATTTAACTTCATATTCATCAACTTTAATTGTAAAAGAGAAAGAAATATAATTTTGATTTGTTATTGGAATCACTTTTAAATCTCTTCCTCTATCTGCTAAAGTTTTAATGAAGAGATAAGCATCCTATTTTTTAGATTATGAAAGGATATAGTTACAAACTTTGGTAATTGATAGTTTATATTGCATTCATTATGTGCAGCTCCATTATACTTTCCTGTGAGATGATAATGATCGTTTACTATAATAACATATTCTTTAAATTCTTAAAAGTTTTATCACCATATTTAACTTCATATTCATCAACTTTAATTGTAAAAGAGAAAGAAATATAATTTTGATTTGTTATTGGAATCACTTTTAAATCTCTTCCTCTATCTGCTAAAGTTTTAATGAAGAGATGAGCATCCTATTTTTTAGATTATGAAAGGATATAGTTACAAACTTTGGTAATTGATAGTTTATATTGCATTCATTATGTGCAGCTCCATTATACTTTCCTGTGAGATGATAATGATCGTTTACTATAATAACATAGTCTTTAAATTCTTAAAAGTTGTATCACCATATTTAACTTCATATTCATCAACTTTAATTGTAAAAGAGAAAGAAATATAATTTTGATTTGTTATTGGAATCACTTTTAAATCTCTTCCCTATCTGCTAAAGTTTTAATGAAGAGATGAGCATCCTATTTTTTAGATTATGAAAGGATATAGTTACAAAACTTTGGTAATTGATAGTTTATATTGCATTCATTATGTGCAGCTCCATTATACTTTCCTGTGAGATGATAATGATCGTTTACTATAATAACATATTCTTTAAATTCTTAAATGTTGTATCACCATATTTAACTTCATATTCATCAACTTTAATTGTAAAAGAGAAAGAAATATAATTTTGATTTGTTATTGGAATCACTTTTAAATCTCTTCCTCTATCTGCTAAAGTTTTAATGAAGAGATGAGCATCCTATTTTTAGATTATGAAAGGATATAGTTACAAACTTTGGTAATTGATAGTTTATATTGCATTCATTATGTGCAGCTCCATTATACTTTCCTGTGAGATGATAATGATCGTTTACTATAATAACATATTCTTTAAATTCTTAAATGTTGTATCACCATATTTAACTTCATATTCATCAACTTTAATTGTAAAAGAGAAAGAAATATAATTTTGATTTGTTATTGGAATCACTTTTAAATCTCTTCCTCTATCTGCTAAAGTTTTAATGAAGAGATGAGCATCCTATTTTTTAGATTATGAAAGGATATAGTTACAAACTTTGGTAATTGATAGTTTATATTGCATTCATTATGTGCAGCTCCATTATACTTTCCTGTGAGATGATAATGATCGTTTACTATAATAACATATTCTTTAAATTCTTTTTCACAAATATGGCAATCTTTTGTTTTTTAAAATTATGTAAATCTTCACTTGTTAATTTCATATGATGGTAATTATTCTTAATATATTTATATATCTTATGAGTTTCTTCTCTCATCTTATCATCGAACTCTTTCTCAGCATTTTCACCTCTATAAACTATTGGATTAAATTCCTTATTCCCATATGCATAAATTTTATAATAATTAAATCCACAGGGCATATGTTTTTTGATATTCATTTGTATAATTATTATCATGATTTGGATGACATGAATATACTTTTGATAAGATTGCCTTAAAACCAGCATATATTGCAAAATGTACCTTTAATTTTTAATTATAATTTTTAAATTCAATATATTTCTCATCGGGAAATTCAACTCTTAGAGCTTCATTATTATTACAATAGAAGGAATGCTTTTCTAATAAATCTTTTTCACCAAAATGTCTTAAACATCTTCTACAATGATACATTTTTCTTTTTCGCTTTGAATCTTGACTAGACAACAATTTACCTATACCTTTAATCCTACAATATTGATCATTTTTCTCGTCTTTTACAAATAATGGATCAATAATAGTTTCACTTTTAAATTTAGATATCGGTAAAGGATATATTTTAAATTTATCATCAACACTAAATATATTAATAATAAAATTATACCTCTTTTCAATCTTCTCAATGCCTTGTAATTTCTTTGGATTTTCATTATCTCCAAATTCATTTTCATATTTTTTTTATATTTAGCTACTCTTTCCTTATCTCTTTTAACTCGATGTAAAACAGCTAAAATACTCCATAAAAAGCATTTTTTATCTTTATTTATAATATTAATAACATCTTTCTAATTTTTAATGTCTTTAGGTAAATCAATATAACTAGTTCCTTTTAAAGGTTTATATTTATTGATATAGGGATCACACTAATTTATTTATTTTAAGGTCCAACCCGAAGTTAGACTCAAAAGTATAGTATTTTTAATTTCACCCTTAATTTCAGATAGGATTGATTTTATATTTATAGAAATCATGATAGATTTCATATCAGATTGTGCATTTAAATCTGTTTCTTCCTAATAGTCTTTAATCTTTCGCTCAATCTCACATTTTATAACTTGCTTAAGGTTTATTGCTCCATGTTTATTTATTTGTTCCGAAACCAATTTTTCAAATATCGATTCACAATAGTCTAAAAATAATGAAACATATTTATATGTTTTATTATTTATTCTAACAGGTCAACAATAGTTTTTTTGTGAGATGTTTCTATAATTTCATATGGTTTTATTTCTTTGTATAAGTGTCTCAAATTTGTCTCAATTTCTTTTTATCATATTTTAGATCAAAAGATTCAAATACTTTTTTATATTTTCTTCTTTTATTAGGACATTTAATAAATCGTTTTTCTTTCTTTTTAAGACATTTAACCAAGAGATTAAAAAGTTCAGACTTCGAGATCCCTCTAAATTGTTTGATATATAATCTTTTGCTTGACTTCTAAGAACAGTGAAAGATATCCCACCCAGAAAATCTTTCATTTATTAGAAAAACAAATTTATAAATGTTTTTTAAAAAATTTTCCTTCTAAGATGATCTTCTATATAATATTTATGAAGTACTCTATCACAAAAATTACATTTAATTTGTTTTTTCTATGATATTTATTCATACACTTTTTACACATATTTCCTTGACTAAAATTGTTTTTATCTTTAACTGCCATACATTTGGAACATTTAATTTGATTATTCTCTAATTTATTCCTATTTTAATGAGTACAAGGTCTACAAATATTGTTCTTAATAATCAGTTTATCATCTACTATTTTATGATTGAATTGATAAAGAGGTTTTAATTTCTCACATTCAACACAAGTATTACATTTTTCTGGATAATTAATTATTTTATTGCAAGGACCACAATATGATGTTTCTTTTACTAATTTCTTAGGAAGCTGACAAGGAGCACAAGTTTTCATTTATATATAAATAATTTTTGTAAATGGAATATTGTGAAACACATGAAGAAGATTATTGTTAGTGTGAAATACATAAAGAAGACGATTGTTACTGTCAATATAAATCAGTTAAAATAATTAAAAATACAATTTCATTACTTTGTTAAGACGATATGAATATGTAGATTATAAATGTTTTGAAAAAATTAAATATATGTTTCATCATTTTTGTATTTATATAGAACAAAAAATAGTCTATAAATGTTCTCTATTTTACAAAGAAAATATGTGAATATTACAATATTCCTAATAGTATAATAATATTTAAAAAAAAAGACAAGATATGGAATAACTTATCAATGATTACTTTCAAAAATTAGAAAATGAAAAATATTATTTTCCAAAGAGAAGAACTGTAGAAACTGATCCACTTAATGATCCCTCCACTAATATAAGCTATAGTGAAGAAATTTGGAGGAATAGATATAAGGTAGCAAATTAAAAATGATTATGGTCTATATGGAGATTTCAAGATACATTTGGGACTATTAAAAATCATAAAATTATTTATAATATTAATATGTATATTAGAAATTACCATTTAAAAACTAAGTGGTTTAGTTACTTTTAAGGTAGCATCATTGATGCTACCATAAAATGATAAATTATTTATAATATTAATATGTATTTTAAAAATTATCATTTAAAAACTAAGTGGTTTACTTACTTTTAAGGTAGCATGAGATGATAGCATTTAAATTATTGTAGCTACAACACAACATCTGTTTTAGGTACCCAACTATTATGCGAACTATCAAATCCAAGCCACTTGACATACACTTTATCTCCTTTTTCACGTAGCACTTTTTCAACTAGGTATACATCAAGAAATTATGTTTTCTGTATTTCTTACTCGTAGAATATACCTTTAATATCTTCTCCACTAGTGTCCTTGAGATGGTAATATGGTGGGTTATGGGCGAACACTTTATTAACAGTATATATCTCTGTAGACCAGTTAGCTGTATATCCTTTTTCGAATATGCCTTTTATTTTACTGATACGAACTCTATCACCAACTTTATATTTAGTTTCTAGGTAAGGGTATGTGCTTTTTATATTAACATCAATATGCTTCATTTTAACATCAATAGGCTTCATTTTGATAGTAGTGTGATAAGTGTTGTTATAGGTGTCTACTAGTTTTGGTAGTATTTCAACCCATTTATAGTTTCCTTGTATACAGAATTGTTTCCACATTTTTTCTTTGAGCGTCCTATTGAACCGCTCGACAACAGATCCCTTAACGTTGGTATACGTTGAATAGTGATTTATATCGTATCTTTTCATGAGCTCTTTAAAGCCCTTGTTGTATAACTCTTTACCTTTATCAGTCTGCAGATTAAAGGGGTGACGATCCTTGCATATGTGTTTGAACACATTTGTAACATGTTCACCAGTTTTGCTTTTTAATGGTACAGCCCATGCATACTTGGCGTACTTAAAACCCTTATTGATTTTAGAAACACCTCTTAAATTACCAGAGTCCATCTCAACCAGATCAGCTTGCAAATGATCATGTATACCGTATACAATGACTTTTCGTGTTGGGTAATTTCTTCTAGCTGGTTTATATAATACTTACTTACTCACTGGCACTATCGAACCCGTAGGTTCATGGCAGCGCAGACATAAGCTCTCCATACATCCCTATTCTGAGATAATGCTTTCCAATCATTCCCTGTATAATCTACTTCCCTCAAATCATAGTTAATGTTATTCTCCCAACTCATTCTTGGTCTACCAACTGGGCGTTTTCCCTCTGGCTTTCCTACAAGAAGCTTCCAAGCAAGTCTTTCATTCCCCATACGTGCAACATGTCCTGTCCATAGCAGTCTACAAGACTTAACTGTCCTTATTATATCTGGCTTTCTATAAAGACCATATAGTTCATTGTTATGCAGTCTTCTCCATACACCTGTCTGTTCATCTCTCTTTGGTCCAAAAATTTCCCTAAGTACCTTATTCTCGAATACTCGTAATCTCCTTTAGTTCATTAATAATTTGCTCTCGGACTGTGTCTACCTCTTTGATGATGTTTTTTTTTTTCACGGTAGGTGTTTTTTAATCCCTTTACCAGATGTGCTTACGAAAGTAGATATTTTGGATCCACAACTAGCACATTTGGATAATATATACGGCTTACCATTTGATGCTTTCTTGTTAACAGGGTTGACAGTGTTGGTATTTGATTTGCACTTTACACACTATGTAGTAGACGTGGTTATTTATAAGATATAAAAAATCATATATAACAGATTCATTTACAAATAATAAAATGTTTAATTTGTTGTCTATATTTTACACTGTTACGTTTTCTTGACATATCTATAGTAATAAACCCATATTCTTGATTCCAACAGTCACTCCAGGTGGAACTAAACTCATCAAAATTAAAATAACCACCAACAAACTCATTGCATACATGTTTTAAATTTGTGTTATCTTGTTGAAATATACACAGAAAATTGATATTATCTCTTATAAGCTCTTTGGGTATTTTGCTGTACATTTGACCCAAATAGAACACATCAATTTGCTTATGTCTACCTCGTGTATAATAGTCTCGCACGTGATCTTCGTTCTCCTGTATAAAATCATCAAACACAACTATGGAATTATTTTTACACTCATCCAGTGGTACAACCTCTTCATTATTATCACAGAACGTGCAATTTTTTTATTTATCATAGTTTCCATATCTCTATATAAATTTTGAAAAATACATACGATGGTTGGTTTAAACGTTTCGAGTATATGTAGATGTGTCTGTTCTTTTTATCCAACAATCTAGGAGATGATAAAAAATTATGCAATAGCGTTGTCTTACCACATCCAGACGGTCCAACAATAACCGATCGAATATAATCATCATTTGGCAGATATTTACCATTATTTCGCTTTAATTGTGGTATTCGTATGATAGGTTTTACATTCCAGTCTGTCATATATATATATATATATATATATATATATATAATGCAAAATATTATAACCATCCTAACATTACTATTAGTTACCACTCGAGGGACAACCGTTTTAAAAAACCATGGAATGAAACGCTGCATGTTCTTAACTATCTTTACAACTATGGATATCTTTCGAGTGAATCTAAACGGAACGATAGTTCCTTGAGCGAAAGAGGCGATATAGCATACGTTGACACAACAAATGTCACGAATGCTCTTTTATTATTTCAAGAGTACTACGGACTTGATCCAACTGGACAAATAAACAACGCAACGTTAAAATTAATCAACACACCTAGATGTGGTATAAAGGATGATGTGTTTAGCTTTAGCACTACAATTTACAAGTGGAATAAGAAGACTATAAAGTGGCACTATGCACTTGCAAATAATAAATAACAAGATTTAACGCAAGCAGCGTTTGATGTATGGAGTAAGCATGCTGACATCACGTTTGAACATAATCATGTCAATCCGGATATAACAATTTCGAATAAGCGTCGGGTACATAAATTTCAAAGATCATCCACCCCCTGCATATACACATTTGATGGTATAGGAGATGTTCTTGCACATGCTTACTATCCAGGTGAAACTAATTCCCCTATAGAGATACACATTGACTCAGATGAAAAATTGTATCTTAAAAAAAATGATCAAACACGAAAGAATATGACAAATTTGTGTTTTACATTAATACATGAAATTGGGCATTCGTTGGGATTGGGGCACTCTAACGATTCAAATTATGTTATGTACGCGTTTTATGAAACTGATAATATAAAGCTAAAACTACAAACAGATGATATATATGCAATTCAGAGTTTGTATGATCCGGCTAGGCCAATTGTACCGACCACAAGTACCACAATGCCAAAGGTGAGCGAAGCAACTACAACAACACAAGTACCAAGAAGAATAGCGCCCAAGTTATGTGACTTCACTAACATACCGGGATCGGAGATCCCTCAACAATATTTAATAATAAACCAGTTCATATATGTGTTTTACAAAGAGTGGTTCTGGATGATTGATATTTACAATAAACAAGCTGAAGCACCACAATTGATAACCAATTGGCTAATATTTTTACCAAATGAATTTATTGAAATCGTGGGGATATATCAGAGACCATCTGGATAAGTGGTTATATTTATAGATAATCTGTTTTATATGATAAACTTTCCTAGTCTTAGTCTCGTTACTGGATATCCTAAATATATAAGCGAGTTGGGTATAAGTCGTGGAAATATAATTAATGTTGTAGTGAATACATACACTGGTAGAACATTTTTATTCTATAATAATAATTACTATTTAGAGATAGATGACTGTTTGATGTCAGCAAGATATTAGGGAATAATATCAAAATCGTTTCCAAGATTACCAACAGGTATTAACTCCGGATTTAGATATATTAATGATAACTTGTATTTTTTTCAAAGACAATTTGTACTACGAATTTAGTGAGTTTAACAATACAATTATTAGACCTGGTAAAAATACATTATCTTTGTTTGGAATTAAGTGCGCAACATCATACATAGCCATTATAGAGCAAATTAAACAGCTAGTTTCAAATTTGCCAAATTTAATATCTTAGTAAATGATATACAACAAATCAAAGCAAAGCTCCTCTGCCTCAGAGCGAAGCTCCTCTAGTTCTGGTTCAAAGAAAAAACCACATATGTCCGTTAAAGAAGCAGATGAAATGATATGATTACGTGATCAACTGCTTTAAGAATTTAAAGGTGTCAGAAGAGCTAAACGTGGTGATTATAACAAATGCAAAAAAAAAAAAAACAAGAACAGCCCACGATTGACGCTATTAATGATTTGGGAACTAAATTAGAAAAAGTTATCGAACATGAACATGAACATAGTATGTCACTCGTTCCACCAACGTACGTTTCAGAAACGTACGTTAAACCGTCTACGTCTACGTCTAAACCTACGTCTACGTTTACGTATGAACCTACGTCTACGTCTTCTAAAGCAATTACTCAATATGCCACGTCATCGATAGGGCCAATCATATCAAAATATTTAGGCCTATCAAAAATGAAAAACGCAGGTGATTCGGTATTTGGCTTAATTGGAGGTGAAGATGGTAAAATTTATATGGGTGATTCTAAAGTAGTTTTTACAATGACAATTTTATTATTAATAAGATTAAATATAAAGCTGCAGAGGGTTTAATGGGTCTGTTAACATTGGAACATCCTAATCAAAATCTTCAGAAAATATGTTAAATTATGAAAAAAAAATTAATCAATACAAACTCTATTAATCAAAATAATGATCCTAATACAAGGAAACTTAATCAAGTCGGGGTGATAAATATAATAGCATAATTAAACCACTTTGGGAAAGATTGAAACCGGGCGTTTCAAAATAAATTCAATACTTTTCTCCATCACGCAGAGACTCAGATTTAGATGTTGGTAGTGGGGAAAAGAAAAAGAAAAAGAAACACAAGAGTGGAAAAGGATTACAAAAGCACACAGAGAACTTAGGAATTTATTTGGATGAATGATGTACGGAAGCTTGTAGAAAGGCTAATTGTTATTATGGGAGAGGAGCAATCTGGAAACGATCATCTGTGCAATGAGAAGGCTAGCATAATGAAAATGTTCAATGATACGCTTGCGAATTTTATTTTACAAGACCCCAAAAATATTGGACACTTGATAAAATTATTAATATGTTGCCCTCTAAATTTTGGAGTAAAGAAGCTTCTGGCTCTGGATTTGTTAATGATATAATTAACAAACTTCCATTTGAATTGCACATTCCTTCCTACTAATATTGCGGCCATGGTACAAAGCTAGAGAAGAGATTAGCTAGAGGTGATCAAGGAATCAACCCTCTTGACATTGCTTGCAAAAATCATGATATAGCATATAGAGATCACAAAGATTTGAAAGATCGACACACAGCAGATAAAGTGTTAGAACATCGTGCACTAGAGCGTGTGTTTAGTAAGGACTCAAGTATTGGAGAAAATATCGCTTCATTAGGTGTTGCTGGAGTAATGCATGGTAAAGTCCATCTTGGATGGGGTTGATCATAATTATATATTTTTTATTATATATAAATGATATCACTAGCAGAACTACTCACCATTGAATATTTTTTTAAAAATATTAAATCTGGAAGTGCTATAAAAGTTCGCAGAGGTGGAAATCTTTTTAAATTACCAGTACTAATATATGCTGTCTCAGAATTACGTAAACTTCTTAGCAACAAAGACCCTCCAAAGACTGGAAGCGGTGTTACTGTATCTTCATATATGAAAGCAGTAAATAATATTAAAAAAGCAAAAATTGGTTCTGCAATAAAGCTACAGCATAAGGGTGGCTTTATATTCACTATACCTATACTCCTTTCAGCATTAGGGGCTATTGGGTCTATTGCAGGTGGTGCCGCAGGTATAGTCAATGCCGTTCACAATAAAAAGAAGAATGATGAGGAGCTCGAAGAACAAAAACGTCATAACCTTGCAATGGAGACTAAAAGCGACCCACCAAATGTAGTAGTTGGGAGTTCAATATCACATACACGTAAACGCAAGAGTACTAAAAAAACACCTACTGTAAAAAAGAACACCTACCGCAATAAAGAACTTAGTATCGCTACGCCTCTGAGTAATTATGACATTATAAAAATGTGTAAAGATGTTAAAGGATTTAGAGGTGTATATATGATTGATCAGTTACCTAAAAAACCCAACACATATGAGTGTGGTGTCGTTAATTTCGATATAAGTAAAAACATTGGAACACACTGGGTATGTTACATCAAAGATAGTCTCAAACATACAAGTTGTGTGTTAGATTCATTTGGTGAGCAACCACCTAAGCGATTGGTTAATCATCTGTGTGGTCGCGAGGGAGGAAGCACTATATACTATAATAATGAGCGTATACAAAATGTTGATGAAGTTATCTGTTGACATCTATGTGTTACTGTTTTAAAAATGTATACTATGGGTATCTCTTTTAAATATATTTTAACACTAGTAATGCCAATCACAATATTTGGAGGAACTACATCAAAATATAACAACCAAACAAACTTAGTTCCACAGAATGTATCCCATTTTTTAACAAAGGACCAAGCTACAAACTATGCCGACAAAAAAATATATGAATAAAAACTTCATCAAAAACGATATCATAGGCACTACAGCAGCATAAGTAACATTACATAATCACAGAAGATTAGCAGCTATCAAACCTGGTATTGATGCAAACGATGCTGTGAATAAAAAGCAAATAGAAGAATATGTATCAAATTATCATAATCAAGTATTGGGAGTTATCAAAAAACGTATAGAAGAAATCAAAGATGAATGTGTTAAAATAAGTGAAGATATTGTTTCACGAGAAATGAGATCTAGGGATACAGATATAGTTAGTGTTATATATTTTAAAGGTACACTCACCAAAAATATTTTTATACCTAGTGGTGGTCAACTATTTTTTCCTATTTTATGTGATGGATCAATTGTTAAAATAGTGACAATCTAGATGCACAAATATATGAAGTATTACAAAACAATACAGTAGTTGATCATAGAAAACCGTTTAAAGTTTTTAATGGAGATAATATATATTTTAAGTCTAAACCTGGTATGGGACTACAGGATGGTTATAAAATTCATGTGTACCTATTCATTAAATTTTCAATATTATAAATGCCTATAAACATATTTGGCAAGCCATCATATCGTAACCAAAATAATATACAAGAAATCATAGATCCCATAAACGAGAAAATAAAATCTCTAATAACTAGTTTACCCGATGTATCCGGTTTTGTTACAAGTGATCAAGCTCATATCCTAAATAATGAAATTAAGAACATCAAAAATAAAATACCAACCTATGATTGGGTTTCTTTTAATTATGTTGGAAAGCATGTTATAGGTCATTCCGATTCTTATATAACATTATCCAATAAACGAAGAATAGCAAAAATAAAACCTGGAATTGATAAAGATGATGCTGTAAATAAGTCACAAATGGAAAACTATGTCAGACAACAATTAGCCCTATTCGAAATGATGTGGGAAGCCGAAGAAGATTCTGAAGAACCACACGTAGCCGCAGGAGATCGTGTACAGATAAATTGATAATTTTAATTTACATAAATGGATTGGAAAATTATCACTACCACATGCCTTTATGGCACATATGAACTACTAAGAATCATTATCGAAGGCCTACGTAATCTCAAAACTGAACGTAAGAAAAATATTGCTAATAAATGACTTATGTATTCAAACTGTCTGAATATAATTCCAATTTACAAAAGGGGTTATCCCATTCAATTATTAATGATAACCTACAAGTTGCGTTAATTGGTTTTTATACAACATATCTCACACCTAATGTAACAAAGGCTAATAACATATTATGTTACGATAAAAATTGTGATAAAAAAGAGCTAATTATTCCAGTTGGACAGTATAAAGTTACTATACTACAAAAATATATTAACTCACTACCTCTATTTGTTACCAATAATATATCAATGAAGGGAAATGATACCACCAACCGAGTTGATATAAAATATCCATTGAAATTACATCTGAGTTATGATAAATCTATTGGAGAGGTGCTTGGATTCAATAATGAGGTTGAACCTAATATGGAATCTAGTGGTGATTATGTTCCAAAATTTCACCCGTTTGAAACAATTGATATTCATTGTAATTTAGCGGATGGAACATATCTAAAATATGATGACTATCGTCACAAAAAATCATATATTATTGCATTGTTTAGAAATAATGCAGAATTTAAAGAGCCTATCATCTATGAACCAACATTTCCATTATTTTTTCCACTTCAACATGTTGACTTTGATACCATAAAAGTGGGCATTAAAAAACAAAAAGGGCCCCCATTAATTTTGGAGATAGCCTAGTGACTGCAATTTTAAAAGTTTGTGAACACCCATAATTTCTATTGTAATAAATGCAGAAACATAATCTCATACGAATACAAAGATTATCCACCAACTCAAGAAACTATTGATGGTTTAAATTCGCCTAATAAGGATGTCATCTTCAACGTGGATGTTGGAGATGGGTTCATACATTCTTATGATGCTGATGTCTACATGGAATACAAATTAGTTGAAAAAGATGACACAGAATACAATGATAAAGCTGAGGTGAGAGTAGTTGATAATTACATTCCTCATATGTGGTCTCAAATATTGATTGAAAAATGTAATACTACTATTGATAGGATAGGCTACCCAGGTATCACTAGCACGGCTTTAGGAACTTGTCTTCTTTCAAAATCCCAAGTACGAGAATACGAAATGTCTGGATGGCTACCACTAAAAGAACAAGGAACAGATGGTGTTAAGGAGTTGGAAAATGCAAAAAGCACACGAGAAGTACTATTTAAAATAAAGCTATTAGGTGGATTTTTTAGCGGCTACAAGGACACCATGTGTAAAGGACAATTAATGATTACGTTTAGGAGAGATAACAATGATGGTATGGCTATTCATCTTTGGGGAAGTGGAAAACCTGGTAAGATTGAAATCAAGCGTATGTATATTCGAATGCCTATAGTGAAGTATGGTCCTATGATTGAAGTAAAGTTGAAAGCTGAGTTACTCAAACAACCTATTGGTATTAGTTTTATTAAAAGTCAAACGATTAAAAGAGCTATTTCTGGAAATTATGCTGAAATAGATTTGACAAATTCTTCACAATTTGATATGCCAGAATGGATTATTTTTCTGTTTCAAACAGATGAGAATAATGCTAATCAAATGAATTATTCAACAAAGTTTGATCATTGTAAATTAAGAAATGCGTACTTCGAAAACGGTAGAGGTGAAACGTTTTCATCTTCTCTTTAAAAAATTTAAATATATCAAAAGAAAAATACCTAAAATTGTATATTGCCTATACAAAACTTAAAAGAAATGTATGCGACAATAATGGAGTATTTTATTCCTTTAAATAATTCTTAAACAATAGACCAATGGGTGTGATAGATATAACTAAACATGTGAGAAATGTTGATGATGATGGCACAAGCAAGAAGCTCGTATTTGATTTTGAAATTGATGTAGCAGCTAAAACTCTGTGTTATATTATTATGTTAGGACAAGAAATATTTGATTATGATGTCAAGAATCAACGCATTGTAAAGCATATTTAGACATAATGAGTATCTTTTTAATCTTCTTTTTATTTTTAATCTCCTTTTTATTTTAAAATTTTTGATATTTAAATTGTCTATTTTTTTTTATTTTATTTTCATATGATTTTGAGGTGTGTGATTAATATCTCATTTGTAGTAGACAACACATACTAAATTCATTAATAAATACAGTTTTTGGTAGATTTTCAGGTAGCGTCCTTTTGACGCTACCTGAAAATGAAAATCTTAAAATATCTTCCTTATCCACATATCTTTTTATTGCATCTCTGGTTCTTTCATATTCCAATATTATATCCTTTAAACCAAGGATTATTATCTTCATTAAGTATGATATAAACTTCTTTGTTATTAAAAAGTAATTTATTATTTTTTATATAAATTATATTATTCATTATTATTTTTTTATGTTTTGTACAATCTTTTCATAAAAATTCAATTTTTAATCCAAATATTGTCTATTTTTAAAGGGTCACTGGCAGTAACCCTTTAAAATGATTAGTTTTGTACTTGATTTCTTAAGAAATAATTTCATAATGTATATAAATTTAATAATTATTTTCTATTTTTAAAGGCCGTCTACCAGACGCCCCTTAAAATTAGCAGTTTTATACTAGATGTCTTAATAAATAATTTCATAACACATATAAATTTAATAAATATTTTCTTATTTTTATACTTGATTATTAAATAAATAATTCCATAATATATATCAATTTAATAATTATTTTCTGGTGAAGGATGATATTTAAACACATATTGAGCAAAAAATAGAATATATTTTATATATACAATCAACTGAAATCTAATTTTTCTTTATTATGTATGTAGTTTTTGCTTATTTGATGACCTTTTTTTCTATTTTTCAATGAAAACATGTCATACAAATAGTCTCATTTTCAACCTATTTTTTTTTTATTTTCATACGATTTTGATGAATATGTATCAGAAATTGAGAAATGGTAGGTGCGCCAGAACCCGCTGTTTCTATTACTACTACCAAGAGTCCGCTACATATCTTTTACGGATATACCACCTCACAACATTAAAAACCATTATTGTCTTTCATTAATACCAAGATGTATACAGTGCAGTAGGCCGAGTGGTTAAAGCAAGAAGTCTTGGCCCGCAGAAAACTAAGGGACATACGGTGGTAGGGTGTACTTTGAAGGGGGAAGAAATTTTTCTCATGAAAATGTCGGCTAGTATGGGACCGGTGCACAGTGGATCAGAAAGGAAATCTAGATAAAAGAAGTCCAAGACTTTCTTTTCAACTCTAACTATTAATCCTGCTACATGACGTTCCTGAACTTATCTGCACACAAGGAGGGTACATTTCTCAATGTTCATGACTATGTGACGTCATCATTCATCACTTCCTGAGCCAACCCAGAAGAAGTTCGTAAGAGGTTTTTTCTTTGACTTCGGAACGTATTTAATAATATCAAGTTATGTTCCCAATTCCTGAATTTACTGGGTGAATAACAAGCTAGTAATAATATGTTTTTTCGTCCGCCCTCCAAGACATGGTTAGAATTGCCCTTTGTGGTGGAAACACGTGAAAGAAAGTAGCTCTTTGGACCATTAAATTGCTTACGCTGCCTAAACCATAAGAAATACACAAAATTATAGTACACAGATTTGAATATCTCAAAAATCCCTACAAAAAAGTCCGCGACAGCATATGATTATCTCTTATGGATAACTCACAATAACCACTAATTTTGTTGTTGAAGCCAAGAAGATCGAGACAGGTACGTAGATTCATGGTGCATGCATAATAACACATGGCGGATAATTCTTTTACGGATTACTCACAATAATGCATTTTGTCTTTTAGCTCATGTATGCCAAGAAGATCGAGATAAGTAGATTCCCGTTCAACACTGGGTGATCAACACGGAGAATCTTAAAATAATTACGATATACATTTATAATTATTTTCCATTTGACTTATTTTCAACTATTCATAAGAAGTACATTAATTTTTGTCTTTCAGCTCATTTATGCCAATAAGATCGGGATGAGCAGATTCTCGGATAACGCCGGGTATACGGCAAGGGGTATCTAAAAATAATTTAATATATAAAAATGAATGTATGTTTGTTTGTTCGTACTTTAAGCGTGACCATACCGTTGATCCGATCGTGATGAGGCTTTTGCAAAATGTTCAAGAGATTCCCGGGATGAATATGGAGTTGTGATTTAAAGGTCAACTGCAACACATCAGATAACGTTATTTTTTTAGTTTCATTCGTATCTTATACTGACAATGTATCCTGTATGATACATTGATTTCATTTACTTAATTTCTTTTATAAAAAAATAGAAAAACAAATTACGCAATACTACTCAACGCTAACTTTACTCTTTTACAATAGTTGGTATCCTTTGCAGTCCGAAACATTTAATACTATCACAACAAATTATGTATTACCAATGTAAACATTTACTGCAAGACATCTGACAACGTTGTTGTTTGTTAGTTTGATTCGTATCACCGTCGTCACTCCTCCAAAATTAGTGATTGGCATACCTACATGGTAAGTACATTATTAAGTATTATTTTGGCAGTAATCCAATATATAAAAATGAATGTGTGTTTGTTTGTTAGTATTTTATACGCGATTCCACCGTTCGTCCTATTTTGATGGAGCTTTTTGCAAAATCTTCAGGAGATATCTGGGATGAACATATAAGAGATCTGTGAGACTCAACTCCTACACCATTAAATTGGCAATGTACCCTGTAAGGTACATTGATTTCATTTATTTAATTTCATTTATAAAACATTAGAAAAACAAATTACGCAATAATACACAACAATAACTTACAGACTTACAATAGTTGGTTTTCTTTGCGGTCCGAAACATTTGATACTATCAGAAGAAATTATGTATTACCAATTTAAAGGTTAACTAAGTCACATTTCATAACTTTGTTGTATGTTAGTTTGATTCGTGTCTTAAATTAATTTCATTCATTTAATTTCGTTTATAAAACAATCCATCCATAGTAATTCTGCCCGAAGTCAGGTCCTTCACTGCAATCATAGCATTTTCAACCTATGCTTGCAGCTTTACTAGGGAATTGTAGGTGTGCTAGCTACCCGTTGCTTTCCACACCGGTGAAGGATGACGATAATGATACGGATGATGGTGATGCTGATGATGATGGCAATATGATTTCGGGGACCGTTTGGGCCTTAAAGTTTTTCTGACATTCGTCTTAGAGCTGAGGAAAAACCTCGATATATAACCTCACCCAGAAAAACTGCCCCGACCCGGGATCGAAAACGGGCCCGCTGCGTGACAAGGAAGCACGGTTCCTCGAGACTACAGTGGTTGACTATAAAACAATAGAAACACAAATTACGTAGTAATACACAACAGTAACTTACAGTCTTACAATAGTTGATTTCCTTTGCGGTCCGAAACATTTAATACTATCTTAAGAAAATATGTATTACCAATTTAAAGATTAGCTGCAAAACATCTGATAATGTTATTGTTTTTTAGTTTGTTCGTATCTTCACCTACATTCATTCGTCATTCGTGACAGGCAATTACATTACATGGTAAGTGCATTATTAAGTATTATTTTGGCAGTAATGTGATATATAAAAATGAAAGTTTGTTTAGTAACAATCATCATAAATTCATACATGATATAAAATTTAGTAAACTCCCCATATGTAATATTTGCAAAATATTTGTTTGTACGTTTGACCGTACTTTATGCGCTGCCATACCCTTCATCTGACTAAATAAATAAGTAACGTTATATTATGTCTATGGGGGATTAAGATCAATGTTAGTTAATTTTGCGTTGCGTTACTTTTAAGTTCGTTCATGTTTATAAAATACACCTTCCAACGTATAATATTGTGATGAACGTTTACAGGGTACGGCGCAAGATGGCGTTTAATGTACATTGGCAAGTCAATCAATGTCATATCGTTCAAATCTATTGATATTGACGAATCCTGCATTTAATTTGTTTTGATCTGACGTTGTTGAATTTGTTGGAGCCAATAAATTATAATATTTTGATATTTTAATAATTATATCAACATGAGACATGATGTCATTATTGAGTTTGTGCGATTACACGAATTTATATACAACAAAAATCACGCAATATAAAAATAAGGGGAAAGAAAGCTATCAGGAAAGATATAGGAAACATTTTACAATGTAAGTACTACCGTAATATGTCTACTTACCATATTTGGCCTTAACATATTTCCCTTCTTTAAATCCATTAGATGATAATGCAAATAAATCAGTGTAAGTTCATCAAACAGTTTACTGTGATCCTTTAGAGTTCTCGGAACTGATAACAAAGTGAGCTAGCATCCATAAACGTCAAAGAACGTTGATCGTGATACACACACTCGAATTGTGCGTTATACTTGCCCTCTCAATGTAACATAACGCAACATCAACAGACGTTGATTATAATCCTGCCATACTCATTTCCATTGTTTCTTACTCGGACTTTTTTTTTCAGTAAATAGTCATCTGTGCAACCTGCACAATATTTTGGCTGCGGCAAAGGGCACATGTTTTTCGGAGTTTATCTCACACAACCAAAATGCCTCGAAAACGTTCGTCACTTAGTAAATCTACTTGCGCAGCACGTAGAAATAAGCGAATTCGAGCTTCTCAAACAACCGAGGATAGACAAGCGAGCAATGAAGCAGATCATTTAAGAATTGCACGTTCACATGCATCACAATCTCAAGATCAACATACGGCTAGAATCGAAAGAGAACGTTTAGGTGCTGCTCAATCGCGCGCGTCCGAGTTAGGAGACCAACATGCAGCGAGATTAGAAACAGAACGTTCACGAGTCACCCGATCGCGCGTATCAGAGTCGGAAGACAAACATGCAGCGAGATTAGAAACAGAACATTCAACAGACACCCGATCGCGCGCATCAGAGTCAGAGGACATACATGCAGCGAGATTAGAAATAGAACGTTCACCAGCCACCCGATCGCATGCATCAGAGTCAGAGGACCAACATGCAGCGAGATTAGAAACATTACGTTCACGAGCCACCCGATCGCGCGCATCAGAATCTCAAGATCAACATGCGACTAGAATAGAAAGAGAACGTTTACGTGCTGCTCAATTGCGCGCGTCAGAATCAGAAGACCAACATGCAGCGAGATTGGACAGAGAACGTTCACGTACTGCTTTATCTCGACAAACAGTACATATTCATTTGAATCTTGCTGCATTTAATTATAATCTTAACTACGATTACAGTTTACATCCCAATGTTAACATTGGAAAATGGTTAAGTTGTGTGGGCATTGCGATTCGCTCAAGTTCAACAATGAAACACCAGGAATGTGCTGTGCGAATGGCAAAGTTATATTACAAACATTGCATCCACCACCTGATCCATTGTTGTCATTGCTTTCGGGTGAATTACCTGATTCTAAACACTTCTTGCAAAATATTCGCAAATATAATTCAGCGTTTCAAATTACATCTTTTGGAGCCTACAAAATTTTCTGAGATCAGTACATGCCTACTTTTAAAATTCAAGGACAAATATATCACCGTGTTGGTTCATTTCAACCAGTTCAGGACGCTCAACATAAATTTTTACAAATCTACTTTATGGGTGACGATGATGCACAAGTTGATCAATGTTGCAATGCAATGCCAAGCACCAAAAGACACATTATGTGCTATTTGCAACCATTTTTCCATCAACGCAATGCATTGATAAGATTATTCAAAACTTCAATTGACAACTTACCAGCGGATCATTATGCAATTCAAATACGAGCCGACAAAACACCACTCGGACAGCATGCCGGACGCTACAACGCACCTACCATCAATGAAGTTGCGATTGTCATAGTTGGCGAAGAAAGTGATATGCCTGATATTATTCTTCAGCGACGGAATAATAAAATTCAACGTATCGCTGAAACAGATCGATCATACGATGCGCTGCAGTATCCCATAATTTTTTGGAAGGAGCAGGACGGATATAACTGCAATATTATGCAAACTAATCCAAATACAGGTAACTAAATATATCTTGATTTATTTATTTTAATGAAAATATTATTTTGTTTTTAACTTTCAAACATTCGTAAATGTAATTTATATGATTATTATCTTTCGTTTTCTTTATTCTTACAGGTGAACCACTCACATAAAAGTATCAGCGATGAATTATTATTCATACCACGTAATGATACCGCAGAATGGAACAAAAGATATTCTGCAATGCCGTGAACTATTTCATCAATACGTGGTAGACATGTATGCCAAAATTGAATATGAACGTTTGTTATTCATTCGCTTAAATCAAAAATATTTGCGTTCAGAAGAATACATTCACTTACGAGATGCAATTGCAAACGATGGAAATGTTTCCGATATTGGAAAAATGGTAATACTTCCAGCAACGTTCATTGGCTGCCCGCGGCATATGCATGAATATGCACAAGATGCCATAACATATGTGCGATCATATGGCAGACCCGACTTTACATCACATTTACATGCAACCCAGCATGGGACGAGTTAAAAAGCTTTTATTACACGGTCAGGTTCCGACCGGTGGACATGATTTGACTACACGAGTATTCAAGCAAAAACTCACGAAATTGATGGACTTAATTGTGAAAAATCACATTTATTGTGAAACTCGCTGCTGTATGTATTCCATGGTGTGGCAGAAGAGAGGACTTCCACATGCTCATATTCTGATATGCCTCAAAACGAAAATACACACTGCTCAAATTGATGATGTAATTTCTACAGAAATTCCTAATCCTGAGGAAGACCCATTGTTCGATATTGTGACCAAAAACATGGTACATGGACCATGCGGAGCAATGAATCCACAATCCCATTGCATGGTGCATAACAAATGCACGAAAAAGTATCCCAGACAATTAATTAATGAATCTCGCACTGGTGTTGACAGATATCCAAGATACAGACGCCGAAAACCAGAAGATAGAGGTCATAGTACAGTAAGCAAAATGAGAAATGGTGACGTTGAAATCGACAACAGAAGGATTGTGCCATAATCTCCTTTGTTATCGAAAACATCCAAAGCTCATATCAACGTCGAATATTGTCATTCCGCCAAGTCCATGATGTATATATGCAAATACGTTAAAAAAGGCGGTGATATGGCAACAATCAGTATTGATAAATCGGATGGTCACAGTGATGAAGTGAGTCAATTTCAAACTGGTCGGTATATCTGCAGCAACGAGGCTGTTTGGCGAATTTTGGGTTTCCCAATTCACATTCGCCATCCCAATGTCGTTCATCTCAGTGTTCAACTTGAAAATGGACAAAAAGTATATTTCACGGCAGACACTGCACTAAATGTTGCTGCTGCACCAGCGCACACAACTCTTACAGCATTTCTGCAGCTCTGTGAAGGTGATGAATTTGCCCAGACAATATTGTACGCAGAAGTTCCAAAGTACTATGCCTGGAATGCTACATCTAAAAAGTTCCAACGACGTAAGCAAGGCGTGCGTGTTGAAGGCTATCAGAATCTATTCGTCTGACACATTGGGCCGTATATACACAGTACATCCAAATATTGCCGAGTGTTATTATTTGAGAATGATGTTGGTTAATGTCAAATGACCTACTTCATTTACGAATTTGAGAACGATTGATGGCTTAGAATGCCAGACGTACAGAGAAACTTGCCAAAAGCATAATTTTCTCCAAACTGACGAACGTTGGGAAACAATACTGACGGACTCATGTGCTAGCTGTCATCCGCGACAAATTCGAACGTTATTCGCCATTATTATAACCACATGTTTGCCATCCAACCCCAAGGAGTTGTGGGAAAAATTCAGAGAGGATTTGAGCGGAGACATTTTGCAGCGCATTCGTACCTTTAACAATGACAATTCCATTGTGTTTTCGGACAATATATTTAATCAAGCTCTCATTGATATCGAAGACACATGCTTAACCATCAGCAATAAAGCACTCACTCAAATTTGCATGATTGCACCACATCATTCTGCACTTGACCTTTATAACAGAGATTTATGGAGAGAAGAACAGTACAGTGTTAATGATTTGCTTGCATTTATTGAAGCAAACAAACAACTTTTGCTTGCGGAACAAAAATTTACCTACGATACAATTACAAATGCCGTGTTAAATGGCATAGCTGGTCTGTTTTTGCTTGATGCGCCAGGTGGGACTGGAAAAACGTTCCTCATAAATTTGTAATTGGTTCACATTCGATCTCAAAATGGAATTGCTTTGGCTCTTGCTTCATCGGATTTTGCGCTACTTTATTAGATGGTGGACCAACTGCTCATTCAGTGCTCAAATTGCTTTGGATATGCATTTCCGTGAAGCTCGAACATGTAACATTCAAAATGGTCTGGCATCGCTAAAGTTCTGCGAATTTGTAAGCTCATTGTCTGGGACGAATGCACCATGGGTCATAAGAAATCGCTTGAGGCGCTTGATGGAATTCTTAAAGATTTACGATCAAATGCACAACCGTTCGGTGGCGCTCTCATTTTATTACCTGGCGACGTTCGACAAATCCTTCCAGTGACACCTAAATCGACACCACCTGATGATTTCAACGCTTGCCTTAAAGCATCGCATCTTTGGAGACATGTACGAAAACTCACATTAACGACCAATAGGCTCGTACATTTGCAGCGTGATGCGTCAGAAACCACATTTTCCAAGCATCTATTGAACATTGGTGAAGAAAATGTACCAGTTGATGCTGCCACAATTTCTATTACGTTTCCTTTAAACTTTTGCATCATTGTCCCACCCATCGAACAACTCATTCACAAAGTTTCTCCGGAAATTGATATCAATTACAAAAATCATATGTGGATTTGCGAACGTGCTATTTTGGCAGCGAAAAATACCGACGTTAATGCAATCAACCATACAATTCAAAAACAAATTCCAAGCGATTCCGTTACCTACAAATCAATTGACAGCATCATTAATGCTGACGAAGTTGTAAATTTTCCACTGGGGTTTTTAAATTCGTTGGAGCTGCCTGGTGTGCCGCCGCATAAATTATCACTCAAAGTCGGCAAGCCAATTATTCTCTTGCGCAACATCAATCCACCCCGACTGTGTAATGGAACAAGACTCTCTGTGAAGAAACTGCTACAGAATGTAATAGAGGCAACTATTCTTAATGGGAAGTCGAAGAGAAAATGTGCTCATTCCACTCTTTCAAATCATTCCCACAGACATGCCATTTGATTTCAAACGACTGCAGTCCCCATTCGACTTACATTCTCAATGACCATCAACAAGGCACAAGGTCAGTCACTTGAGATATGCGGTTTGAAGCTACAAAATCCATGTTCTTCACATGTCGAGCTGTATGTCGCATGCTCACGAGTCGGAAAACCAACAAATTTATTTGTTTTTGCTAAAGATGGAAAAACGAAAAATATTGTCTACCCTAAAGCACTTGAATAGCAAAGTGAACAAACTAAAGTAAATATCATTGCAACTTCTGCATATATTACACTCAAATTCAATTAATGCATTCATTATCAAGAAAAAAATAAATATTATTTTCTCTTCATTATATTTGTTGCATGCCAACACGGTCCAATTTTGAATCCTTTTCCTAATATTCCTCTGGGGTGCAGGAGTTTATAAAGGTAGATTTAGTTATCACACACATGTAACCGGTGAAAAGTCAAGTTTATTTTTGTGCTAAATTAATACATGGTTACAATTAAAACAGTATCAAATATTTCAATCAAAGTCCATTCCTAGAACTAAAGGGGCCTCGAAGTGTATTACCTTCGGAACAGGCAGCACGTGGTCCTCAATAACCACGTAAGAGTGCCCACCAAACACGCAAGCCTAACACGCACTGATGCTACCTAACGCACACTGCGGTAGCCGAACGCAGACTGAGAGAAAGTGTTGTAGTCATCTACAGACCTGAACAATACGCAGAAGTTGGCAACATTATTCAACAAAATGCTACCATGACCATTCAGCGTTACTGTAGTCAGGCGCCTACAAGCGGCAGTCAGATGAACTACATCATTAGCATAATAACAGACGGCAGGTGTCTGCTATTACCGACAGAGAGAGCGACTCTTGTCGCAAAAATATTTTTATCATTATTCCTTTATTTCTTCTGCGGCAGAAACGCGCCGGGGAAAATAACTGTTTTGACTCACTCTCATCAATTTATCTTTTTTTTTTCACTCTAATATAATTGTTATATGACAGTCCTTAACTTATATGCAAAGGAGGGTACAATTCTAATGTTCATGACTATGTGACGTCATCATTCACACTTCTTGAGCTACAACAGAAGGCTGTAAGGAGTTTTCTTGCGAACTTATTTAATAATATCTATTTATGTCCTAATTGCTGAATTATATGGTAAATAAGTAACATATTTTTATCGTCCGCCCATGAGATGAGAATTGAACGTTCGGGCAGGGTACGCTAGTAAATTATAAAATATTTAGACCTACAATAAGTTGTAAGATTATGGCGCGGCAGTGTCAATTATCACAGTTATAAATAATATTTTATAACTACATTTAAATTTTCTAAGTTACTAAATAACTACACGGTAAAAAGAACGAGAATGTAGAGCTTTTCAAATATATGGTAATTTTTACTTTATTGCTTAACAGGTTATAAATATATACAACATCTTCCTATGCACAATATTTAAGCTTTGATTATTATCTTCCTCCATTCATCTTAACCCTTCCTATCACAATCCTGAAGTACCCTTTCCATCAGCAAATTCATAATTCCCTCTATCCATGTCTTCTTGGGTCTCCCTCTTCTTTTCCTCCAATTTGGAATCCACTCCGGACTCTTAACTGGCAATCCATCTTCATTCATCCTCTTCCCGTGTGCGAACCATTGGAATTGTTTATTTCCCACAAATTGTATAATTGTTTCGTAAAGTTTGTTTTTTCTCATATAATACTGTTTCTGATCCTCTCTAATTTGGAGCAACGTGCAGATCTTAATAAAATTAATTCCTTTACATTGAAATATGTTTTACTTAAAAATATTATTAATTGGCAAGTCATAATTTCTGATGGTCAATTCTGATATTTGAGGTTCAAAAATTTCATGATAAGATAAATGGTTTGAGCTTAAAGATATATATTTCATGAAGTGCAATTATTTCTAATTACTTAGGAAATAGCCATATACTGCGTATCAGAGAAAACAGTCTGTAGAAAACAGGTTTAGTAATTCATTTAGGCACTTATGCTAATATAGAATGCATTACATGAAAGAATGTACCAAAGTTAGTTCATATTTATAAACGTTAAATACCGGGCTTCCAATATAAACCCGGACTGGCCTCACGGGGTTTCATCCGTCAGGCAGCGCTCTCTCCTCGTCCGCATTTCACTCTGCCAGCCGCTCGTCCTTGAACTAGTCAGTTTATTATCGTTCGACAAGATGAGACGTCAGCTGACATTAGAGCAGCGCATTTATATGTGTAAATGTTATTATAAATACGAATCAGCTCGTCGCGTTCGCGAGGAATTTATTCGGAACTTCCCTGGACAATTACCTCCTTCCAGATCGACAATCCACAATCTTGTGACTAAATTTGAGACCACTGGTTCAGTACAAAATAAGAAACACACGCGAAGGCGTACGATTCTCATCGAAGAAAAATTAGACGAAATTGGCGAAAATTTGGAAGGTTCACCACAAAACTCATTACCGAAATTAGCACAACAAGTTGGGATTTCAGTATCTATAAGGTAAGAAACAGTTCAAGGACGGGTGGCAGGCAGGGTGAATTGCGGGAGGAAGAGACAGCACTGCGTGCCGGGTGAAACTCCGTGAGGCCGGTCCGGTTTTATATTGGAAGCCCGTTATAAGGGGCTAGAGTTTAATTATTATTTATTGGAATATAGATGAAGATAAACAAAATGGGAAATCTATTAACTATTTCTTTTTGAAAATTGTAACAGGTAAAATGTTACAAACCCCTAAATCATATTCCGGCTAATCAAAATAAGAAATAAGTAAAATAGTTCGTCTACAACGTAGTTTATAGCTTGTTCTATGTATGTTGAAGAAATTTAAAAAAATACATTATGTCTCTATAGTTTAATTCTTTTTATTCTTTCCCTGCTCTATTCTCAAGTATACATTTCAGTTTTGGCAGACGCTGTTTAGACCTGAATATGATAAAGTAAAATAAATGATTTTTGCTAATTACAACTATTCGAGTAAACTATGATCATATTTGGAAACCTTGAACTGCTGCTTAATATAATTTGGCATAATCGCATTTCTTCGTGTTATATGAATAAAGGAACATAAATATAATGTTGGCTACTTGTTTCATTACAAAATTATATAATTTTGTAAACATTTAATGCAACAAATATTTAATTAATTAAAATAGATGGAGGGAATCCTCGATCGATGAAAATTACTGTTATTTGAAGTTACGTAGGTATGATGTATTCGACACGCACTGTCCAACTGCATTAAATAAATGAGAACATGTTCCATAGCACTGCTGTTCTAATAGCTTCATGCTCTCGATAGGGAGTTCCAAGGTTCAGATCCACCAGAGGACGGCATATGTTCTTAAGGCTACAAACACAGCTTCTGTATTGAGGCGGATACAAGAAAGAGTTGTAAGTGACTTTTCGTTAAAGAAAACACTTTGGTGAATAATTACTTGTTTGAAGAATAGTTTTATTTAAAAGTAAAGGGATATAAGTGTATGCAGTAGGAGTAGATAAAGAGTGATTCTTACAATTATCAACTTTCGATGATTTTTTAATTAAAATTTCAACTTTTAACCTGTTTTTGTCAATACTGCAAAACTTGCACTTATATCCCTTTGCTTCCTACCTCAGTTACTCCCAAGTGGGAGAAGACAATGACCGTTTAACAGATTTTATAGAACCAGTAAAGGTACATATCGGTGCAGTATCTCGTATCATAATAAGCTTATCAGAATGTACTTTCATGCTTAGCTTCAAATTATTTGAGACATTGAAATAGAATTAGGATATTTAAAATGCATTATGAATCTCTGTCGAGGTCACTACATAAAACTTTTAAATATAAAATTAGTTCATTCTCAGCTCTCTTCAACTTTAACAGTATAATTTTTATAAAAGGTCTTTCGAAAATATGTTCCATCTTCTGTTTGTAGTTTGGCACGCACTGTTACTAATAATGATTTTGTAAAAAGGGCTTTGTTCAAACTACAAACAGAAGATGAAACATGTTTTTGTATAGCGTCTTATAAAACCTATACTGCCGATTGATGTGGAGGACTGAGAATAAGTTACTAATATTATATTTAATAGTTTAATGAAAATAGAACCATAAAAAATATATAAAGTACTATTTACTTGCTGTCTGCTATCATCCTAATAATAATTCGTTATTTTTCTTTTTATTACATAAGTTTAATTAGGTTCTTAACCCTTGAATTAACAATGTATGTTAAAAGATATATTGATTTCACTTATTTAATAATTTTCATAAAACAGTGGAAAAACATAGGAGCTAAATTAGTTGAAATTTGTATTGAATTACACGATATATACTAATATAGCTTATATTTTCACTTTATTTTGTTTTCACTGTTTTCCGCGATATTTAAATAACTGGCACCAGAAATATAAGGGTTAAAAACATTCTCGAAATAATGTATCCCAATCTTATATAAATACCTTAAATTGAAGGTTATATATTTTTAAATTGTTTTCTCTGTTTCTATTTAAATTAAAACATACCAACTTCCACACTATGCCTGAATGGCAAATAGTATAATAGAAGTAGCTGCTGAAGAAAATAAACCTCGAGTACTACCGGACTGTCGCTGACTTAGGAACAGATTGGGTTCTCTTTGCAGTCCATGTCATTGGTCACAGCTTATTCTTTGTCCCATATTGTATTTTGTTCCTCTCCACATTTGATCCCTTTCTCTTTTTCAATATTATTCCTCTCCTTCTCGATCTGCTGAGGAGACAATTTTATCCTGTTTGGCGTGTTGCCAAGTAAACGGAGCACCACTATATAAGCTACATACACAGACTTGAGGTGAAATATAATCCACCTTGTCTATATATTTCTACCTCTTTTGTGAACTGAAGGGCAATAATGAGAGGCGATGGGAATCCCAGGAGAGTAGAACAAGAGAAACCACGTGATGATGATTCACTCAGACGGTGAGTCGATTCGAATTAGTCTTAGTGACGGTCGGCTTGAATAACTTTAAGAATACTTTGTGGAGTTCATTTACGTTCGTTACGAGAAGGGATAACACCCCTATAATGTGATTAGTAGGCCTCATGTTCTAACACAACTTGTAGGACGAGAAATATATCCGGTTTCAGAGGAGCTTCAGACGTGAAATTTGACATAGGGATCCCAGTGTATCGCCGTGTATGTGTAGTTATAATAACATCTAAGCAAAAATATTAAACGTTATTTTTCATCCAAGAACTACCTCAGTCTTCTGTGAGATGTCTCGTTGAGGATATGAGGTAACAACATATGTAGGGATTATTTAAATATTAATGTAGGCACATGATATATCAGTCTTCCTGAATTAAAATGGATTTGTGTTTAAAAAACTTCGTCAATTATTAAAAAGGCCTTTCAGAACATGTTCCATTTTAGATATGTCATATAAAGTGAAGTAAGCTTGATCAAGTAACTCCCTCAAGGGAACAGTTGTTCTTATAATATAAGGTTCTTTTACTGTTAGGATTGTTAAAATTTAATTAACATGACAAATTCTTCTGGGGATGTACGGATATAGACAGGCATGAAATTACGCTGGATTAGATAATTCCAAGAATAATATTAACATTTAATCAGCTGTTCTTTTAAAATTACACTCTCAAGAAATCTATGTCCACCGCTTTGGTAACGGGATAGTGTCACTAACTGATATGCATCGGGCCCGGATTTGAACTCCGATTATGGATGTGATGCATTTTTCAGGTTTTTTTTTTTCCTCAGATGTAAGACAATTGTGGAAATATTAAAGACCCAGACGGTCCCCGAACTAATGTGGCCATCATAATCACAATTTTCATACTCACCAAGTCACTATGGATGTTTAACTTAAAGACGTATTTCGTCTTAAATGTTCGTGTTATGTCAGAAGAGGTATTGAATTGAGTTGATCGCTCATGTGGTAAGGCACTCGCTTTTATTGTGTGTTCGAAAAAGTATTGTTTGATAGTTTAAAATATCTCTTCCGACAGTTCGTCCCACTGTAAGGCCCCAACGATATGGGCATGTAAATTTACCTTTAAGGTGATAGTTCAAACAACTATGGAGAAAGGGAGAAGGGTATTTAGAAATCCGTCAAAATATATGAAAATAATTATAAATTTTACCTAAATTAGTTACTAGATATAAGATGTATTTTAGCAATAATTTATTATGATTTAACAGGGAATGGCAATACTTCAAATAACAAAATATTAAGATTACACAGGAATTAAACATTGTATAATTAATTTTAAATAGTAATTATTTAATCTCTTCGGGGAATGTGTCAAAATGAACCCTACAAAGTATATAAAAACGGAGTTGGTGAATAGAAATGACTCTGTAAACACATCTTATTGAAGATGTTAAATAGACATTTTTTTTCTCTCTTTTTTATTCCGTATTCATTCCTTTTATTGACGTTATCTTAAGAAAAGTTTCATCTGAACATTTTCTGAATGGGATAGCGTCTCTACGCAATTGGACGACAATGGAACTATTTCCTCTTTTCTTTAATATAGATTCGATTTTAGATTCTCTTTAAGAATATTTCAGCTCTCACTTGTTATCTGAGGTCATCATCTTCCTCTTCTTCAAATTCAAAATAAATTTGCATATTAAAGATTTCAGCAGTAAGCGTTATATGATTTCTGGTTCCATTTTTTACGTTTGTGTGTTATTCCTTCATATAAATTCAAATGTGAAAGTATTACATGAGATAAGACCATTTTAAATATAACTCCAGACATTCCACAGTTTGAATGTATTACTTACCTTTTTTAAAACATTTATGTCTCCCAATTAAAATAATGAATTATAATTCTTACAGTGCAAAATGTAATTATAATATACTTAATTAATAATTTAAACAAATAATTATATTTCTTGGATTATTTAAAATATTAACATTCTAGGGAAATTATTAATTTCATTGAAATATTAGCCCTTTTTTAGAGTATCCATTCACAGTAATTCTGCCAGAAGGCAGGTCCTTCACTGCAATCATAACATGTTCATGCTATGCTTGCAGCTTTACTAGGGAATTGTAGGTGTGGTAGCTTCCCGTTGCTTTCCACACCAGTGAAGGATGATGATGATGATAATGATAAGGATGATGATGATGGCCATATGATTTCGGGGACCGTTTCGGCCTTAAAGTTTTCCTGGCATTTGTCTTACAGGCGAGAGAAAACCCCGATTAAAACCTCACCCACAAAAACTGCCCCGACCGGGGATCGAACCCGGGCCCGCTGCGTTACAAGGCAGCACGCTACCTCGAGATCACAGCTGTATGTATAATAATTATATTAAGTATTCCGATTCATCGAAAAGAAAAAGTAGAATTATGTATTATACAGGGCATGTAGAAAATCCCTCCGAGATTTCATGGGTTTGTAGAACACTAAACGTAACACACAAGGCGGAAACACTTGTATAAAAAGGAAATAGAATGTTTCCACGTTTTCATACGTTTTGTTGATAAAGTGTAACGTGTAAATTTTACCGCTAGAGGGCAGTCATATCAGTCGATGAAACTTGGCGTTCAGTGGTGCAGAAGAGGCGTTTTTGTGAGAGTATATTTTGATGGTTCAGCGGTGATTTCTTACAAATACTACAAAGATACAACTACAGACAAAACAAACGTATATCATACAATAATTTTGAACGGACAGGAAGTCTCAATGCTGGTAAACGAACAGGCCGGCCACATGTGTCGGATATGGACGTGGGGCTTGTAAGAGAAACATTCACACGGAACCAGCAAAAAGTCAACACATCGGGGGGAAAGTAATTGCAGATTCCGCAGAAAACTCTTTGGCGTATCTTACGTAAACGACTTCAATTGAGACCACGTGGGATACTGCATTGAGTCCCCAGGATCACAATCATCGCCGTCAGTTCTGCATACATTTTTAATAGGGGCTAGAGGAGTACTCTGAGAAATTAATTGTCACTGACGAGGCCACGTTTCATGAATCAGGCAAAGTGAACCGTCATAATTTGAGAATTTGGGACGCTGACAATCCTCACATTACAGTGGAACATCTCCGTGATACCCCTAAAGTCAGTGTGTTTTGTGCCGTATCGTCAACAAAAGTCTATGGTGTATTTGTATTTGCGGATCACATTGTTACTGGTTCAGTGTGTCTAGACATGTTTCAGTAGTAGACAGCCGAGACTTCATTTATCAACTAGTCATTTTCATCATGATGTCCGTAGGTACCTCAATGATACGCTTCCCTCTCTTTGGATTGGACGTGCTTCTCAAGACGACTCTCCTCTTCTTCCATGGACTCCAAGTTACCTGATGTAACGTCATGTGATTTTTTTCTTATGGGGTATTACGTGATGGTCCCTCGATTTAACAAAGGACTGAGCATGTAGACACTGGTATTTACCATGTGATGTTGGTATGTGTTTGGCAGGAAATAGGTTTAGGATTGATTTCTGCTGAGTCACCAACGGTGGGCGTATGGGACACCTGTAAGTTACGTATAAAAACATGGAAATGTATTCTTTCCTATGATACAGGCGTTTTCGCCATGTCTGTTATGGTTACTCTTGTAACAGACCCAAGAAAAACCCCGGAGGAACTTTTGACTTGGCCTGTATTTGAATTTTCTATAGTAGCGAATTTTAATAAAATAAAACTAGAAAAGAAACCAAGATAAAAATGTATAATGTTACGGCGGTTCCCAGAATATTGTATGGATGTGAAACTTGGGCTCCAATGAAAAAACAGGAGGATAGAATACAGACGGCGGAGATGAGGTTCCTAAGAAAAGTAAAAGGACGTAAAGACTTGAATAGAATAAGAAATGAGGATGTAAGAGAAGAATTGAAAGTACAGCCTTTATTGGACAAGATCACGAATTACAGACAGAAATGGATTGATCATATGGATGGAATGAGTAAGGAGAGATATCCATTGTTAGCAATAAATTATCAAGCAAGAGGAAGACTTGATGTTGGAAGACCTAGAAGACGTTGGGCTGATGCATTATGAAGTCGGAACTGGCAATTGCCTAATTCCTGGAGTGATGATGATGATGATGATGAATTTTAATAAAAAATTGAATCGGTATCATTGTGTTAAAATCTGTCTTTCACATAATCTCAAAATACTTAAACGTTAAGTCTAAAATAATTAGCCTATATGCGTTGAATAGCTTATTAAACTAAATTATAAATATGAGGACACATTAAATATAAATCAAATAATACTTAGAACTATTTTAAAATTCTAAACTGTTCTGGGTCAGTCCACAGCTAATATAACTCCTCACTGATAGTATTCTTTTAACAATTAATAAATTTAATTATCTGTGAAAATAATGTTAAGATTAACAAATATTTTATTTTGTTTTGTTTTAAATATTGTACAAACGTAAAATTAGTTTTCTATATCTCATTATTTTTCTTTATTTTATATATACATTAAACAGGGACAACTTAATATGTTTTGCTTGTATACATTTTATTATTAGTTTTAGTCTTAATTTTAACTAACATTAACTAGTTGCATTATAGATCGTAATATAATAGATATTATCTTTTTGATAAAATTTTTATTTACTATATAATATTAGAGTTCATTGTGATTGTTATATGCTGATTTAATATATGTTTGCCCTGGTGAGTGGAAGAGAAGGCTACAAGGCCTTAACTCCACCAGGCTAAATAAACAAATCTAAATCTATAAGGAAAATATGTCACCTAAGCTGGCATTTAAATCGAACATATCCGGCTGTAACAACTGGAGCTATGTAATTGAGTGCAGTGCTTAAAAACGGATATTCTTTTGTTCAAATCACATCTCAGGTAAAAAAAATTATTTTTGCTTGGTTTACAGAGATAAAGGTAACGTTATTTGTTCCGTAACTTAGGCGCTATGAGACAATTAGTGCTTTGTAATGAAACTTGAAGCAGTTATAAATTAATTTTCTATCTTCTGCTTCCACATCACAGTTTAATCTGTCATATTTTAGGTAGTACTTCATGACTACGCCGCCCGAGCTTTAGAGAAGCACGACCTGTCAGGAGAGTTATTTTATATTTTTGGTTACACAAATACAAACACTTTTTTGACCACACAAGGACACGAATGAGTGATCAACTCAATCTAGCACCTCCTTCGACAATACACCAACATTTAAGACGGAACGCCAAATTATTCATACATCCTTACTAAACCTGGCGAACATAATAATGTTGCTTGTAATGACCACATGTACGGGGACTATTTGCACTTTAAAGATTCTTGTCTCTTGTCTTACAGATGCGAAAAACCCAGTAAAAACAATCACCCTGAAAACTAGTCCAGTGGCCGCACTTTTTCACTACACACGGCGCGGCGGTGGATTTACTTCATTCTGATAATTTAAATTTCCAACAATTCCTCATACACATGCTTAAATTTAACTTAATAGTAATAGTAATAATAATAATAGTAATAATAATAATAATAATAATAATAATAATAATAATTCAAATCCATTAACTCAGTTTATCCTTTCGACTTATTAGATGCCACACGCCACTCGGGCCTTTTATTTGCACGACTTTTCGGGAGAGGGATTTTAAACTATGGATCACACATAATTTTCTTGACCACGCGAGAACATGAGTGATGAATTTCTAATTTAAGAGAATAATCAGATGACTGAAATCAAGTAATGGTTTCTTAAACTACTCAATAGTAATTTAGTTCAATGTGAAGGTAACCTCCGAGACAACACAGAAATACGACGAAATACTCCATTCACACACACATTCACGCTAAGCAAGCGATTAAAATAATGATGATTATGATGGCCAGATGACGTTCGGGCATCATTTGGGTTTACACTTTTCTGAAATTTGTTTTACAGATGAGGAATCCCAGAAAAGAAGGGTCACTCAGGAAACTTGTCCCGACCGGGGATCGAACCTGGGCCAACAGCGTACGAAGCAACGATGCTAACCCGAGACCAAAGCTGTAGTTTCTAGTAGAAAGTGCCTCAGGATGACATTAGAGTAGAAGGAGGTTAAGGCTCCCACATTTTCTGGACAATTGGCACTTGATGTCAGCCGAGTAGTCAGCCCTGCATGACGGCCGCCTTTACCCTCAGAACAAGTGTATGGTACTCATTTCCGTTAGAGGCTGAGTCGATTCCAGAGACATAATGCCGCCAGAAGGTTTGGATCAGTTTAAAAATCCTGACCCACGGATAATAATATTAATAGTAATAGTGATAATAGTAGTAATAATAATAATATTAATAATAATAATGCATTATTTTTAACTATAATTCTAATGTTTTATATATTATTCACACTTCTCCAGAGATTAAATTGTATAGAAATTCACTATCAATAATAATTTATACCACGGATATTGAACAGTGCTCATTAGGTGTGAAAACATAACCTCTCCCCTCCTATTAAACCCTATGTCGGAAAAATCTGACAAAGTAAGACACTGCTTCTCAATTGTGTTGCTTCTTGCAAGTGTATCCGCATGCTGCTGTGTAAATAACCAGTGTTGGGTTCGATTTCAACTGAATCGACAAAACAGATCTTAAACAGTGAATGGGGAAAAAAATAAAATATTTACAATATTTATTTTCCCATTCCATATTTGATATTTGTTTCGTTGATTCACTCAAAGTAGATGCCATCACTGGTTATTTACCAAACACAGGCGCATGCAGGTGCCCTCGCAACGAAGCAACACATCTGAGAAGCAGTGTCTTACCTTGTCAGCTTTTCCGACGTAGAGTTGAAAAGGAGGGGGGGTTAATTTTTCACATCTTGTGAGCATTGTTTAACAGCCAAGATCTACAGTTAATTTGAAACACTATGCACAACATAAAGCTGATAATGAAAGTGCAAAATACTATACTATAAAAATAACCCTTAAATTAGTCTGCCCAAAGTGCTCAATAAGGTTATTTTTAAGTCGGGCAGTCTTTGATATAATAGGGTATAGAATTCCAATGACTGGTATTCGAAACCAGGAAGGCTGAGGAATAGCGAGATGTTATATTTAAGGTTCAGCTAAGTTATTTCTGGATCAATTCTGGGGTTTAGAGGCAGGTACAGAGAACATTTTGTTTTCACCACAAATAAAGTAATATTTAGTGTGCTTTTTATGTAATTTAGCAACGTAACGTTTTCTTTCGATGACATCCAGCAAGCTTTGATGTAGAACAAAGAGTCATGCTTGTACTGTAGAGATGCGTGCGGTGTTTGTATTAATATTAGTTGCTAGTGATCACAATTTCACTATAATTCTTGTCATCGGGTGTGATATGAGAAACTTTGGTATTTGCTCAAAGAAAGCTACCAGCTACCAATGACCTCTAACCTCTAGCTCGTGCAATGTAATAGTGTGGGTTCCTTTGTAAATTACGTTCGCTGATTACAGCGATCCTATTGTTCTCTAATTAATATGCTATCCGTACTTTACCATTCCTTTTCACACCGCATCAATAACATAAAGGCAAGGTGCCGGTTTATGTAGAAGAATTAACTAGATTGGCATTACACGTGTAGCCACATAGCTTTTGTTCTCTACTGCCTACACGTCTAAATCTATAGAAAGTGAAATTAGAGCCGGATATTTTGTGAATTGAAGTACGCAAGCTATGAAATATATTATATGCTTACATATATCTAAATCATTTAATAATATATAAATACATAGCGGTCAAAAGTATTCTCTACGGTACTCGGTAACATGCGGGCCGAACGTCCGCGGTTGTTCTTTCCGGGGAACACGGTCCGCTGCAGTCACATTAAGTTTTTTTTTCTTTTTCCTCTCTTTCATGTCTTCTGTCTCTTTTCCTATCTTCAATAACGGATGACTTGTTCACATTGAATTTAGCAGCTACTGATTAAAAATTCTAACTCTAATTATATTTACAGAAGTAAACTTAACTGTCTTCAGTAGCATATCAGCTGTGTTGTAGTATGACGTCTCAGTTGAAGAGATAATATCCTATATTAATTTGGCGCCATAAAGTTCACATTACAACAATCAGCTTATCTTGCCGAGTGGTATTAGGGGACGAACAGTGCGACGATGTTTTGCAACACAGTTTCCGGTAATTCTATATTCATAAAGGATAACTATAATAAACCTCGTATAAAATTTACAGAAATGGAGTCAGTTCTGACCATACTCAGAATAGAATGCGACTATTAGGGACTCACTCACTGAAACAAATAATGTCACTGGCTCATTTGTGCTACACCCACCCACCTACACAGTTACATAATAAAATCCACAATTACGTTTCTGCAGGCTTTCACCTAGCCCCTATACTTTAAAAACAGATCTGAATTATAAAGCAGAATTTGCAATAGAACTTAAGAATTGCATATCGTAAACACTAAGTCTTATGATTATTTAAATTTTATTTACAGTTAGCATAGAAATAAGGTTAAGTTATTATTTGTGTTGCGTGTTAATTAACTAATAAATATTGCGTATTTTGTAAGGTTTCCTAATTAATGCAAGTAACATTTGAGTATATGTTTTGCATATACTGAAATTTTATTAGCATTAATTAGGAAACCTTACCAAATTAACCCTACCAAATATATTTATAGAGATTTGCTTAAGTAAAGTATTGCAACTTACCGTAACTGATGTCTTCTTTCATTAGAAGATAGCTATACTTAAAGCTAGTTTTTCCGGCTTTGATGTTAATTTCTTGATTAAAATGGAACGTTTCACGAAATTCTGCTGGCTGTTGAATAATGATAGGTTATATATTTAAAAATTAAATTATGTTTCTCATTCTAAAAATAATTAATACTATGTTTAATAAAGAAAATAGTTTCATATTTCTTGAACTGAACGTAAAATTTATACTACAATTACATTCCAGGATCATTCGCAAAGTTCAACATAAATAGTAATAAACAGAAAGGTTAAAATATTCTTCTTCGTTTATCTAAAAATTGGAAGAATTCAATATTTATATTATGCAGTAGATGTATTACACTGTTTTAATAACCCATTATGGGGTGTTTATTTCCACATAGTTCAGGTTGAACCATTATGGAGAAGTTCCTTCTGTGTCTGTTTTATGAAGTGGTTAAAACGAATTTTAAGTATAAATCCCCTACAATAATAATATTTCATACAATGTTGCGTATGACTGATTGCGATCAAAGCAAATTCACTAGAGTGCATAACAGTTTATTATTGCCCCTCTGTGTTACTGTTAAATTTTTTATGCACTCTTTTAATAATTTGGGGTTCTTCAAATCCTTCAGATCAATCATGCAAATGAATAATCGACTTTTTCTACCTGCCTCTCATGTCATAGTCCATTAAACCGAAGTTACGTTGCTAGTGTATTTTCCTGCAGCATATTCTATATTTCCAAAATCTTCGTCATTAAGCAAATACGAACCTCCTGATGTAAGGAAAATCGAACAATATAAATTTGTACAATGTATTTATAAATGAACCAGGTCTATACTATTGGAGCTTCTTTACCCCACCCCCCTTGCTTGTACAGGATAAAGACAACATCTAACTAATTCTCTTCCATATACCAACTGATGTATATTTTGATTAAGTAAGATTTAAATAGGTACCGGTAATTAAAATGAAACATTTTGAGGAGCGATATACTGACCACGTGTTACCCCTATGCTAGTCAGATGATCGACACCTCATTTAAATGTAAAGTGATGTCAATCTAGCAACCGCCTAGTTTCCCTAGCAACACTGGGTCTTCAGCACGGGGTACCAATAAATAAACGATATAAATTTATATTTACTTTTTATTTTAATTATTCAACTAAATGCAAAAACAAAATATAATTTATTTAGGTGTAGAAGCGCACAACGGGTATTAGTACGTATAATAATAATAATAATAATAATAATAATAATAATAATAATAATAATAATAATAATAATAATAATAATACATTATAGTATAGCATCCCTGCAATATAATTTTAATAATGTGATAATAGCTCATACATATTTTTGTTCATATTATTTCCGTATTGTTTGATCTTCTTACAATAAAGCAGGGTAGAAAAAATATTGATTCTCTAAATTATAGTAGAAATTGTCGATTTGTATTTAAATTTGTTTATTTAAATTGGACTTGCCTAAACATTAGAATATTTTATTATTATTTTAGTCTGCTAGTTAAATGCATGGAAAACATCATGAGTAACATAGATAACTCACCAAACACACTGTAGTCAAGAACAACACAGACCAAGTAACCACATTAAGTATAAACTCATATAACCCTATTTCAACGATAGCGTTATTTAATGGCACACATTTATTTGAATCTATATAAACTCACTATTTTATTAACGTACACATAAATACTTACTTACTTACCCACTGTCACTATCGAACCCGTAGGTTCATGGCCGCGCGAACATAAGCTCTCCATACATCCCTATCCCGAGCTAATACTTTCCAATCATCTCCTGTATAATATACTTCCCTCAAATCACAGTTAATGTTATTCTCCCAACTCATTCTTGGCCTACCAACTGGGCGTTTTCCCTCTGGCTTTCCTACAAGGAGCTTCCATGGAAGTCTTTCATTCCCCATACGTGTAAAATGTCCTGCCCATCGCAATCTACGAGACTTAACTGTTCTTATTTTATCTGGCTTCCTATAAAGGCCATGTAGTTCATTGTTATGTAGTCTTAATCCATTCACCTGTTTGTTCATCTCTCTTTGGTCCAAAAATTTTCCTAAGAACTTTATTCTCAAATACTTGTAATCTCCTTTCCTCCCTTAAAGTAGGAGTCCATGTTTCGCACCCATATAATATAACTGGTAGAATAATAGTTTTATATATTTTCAGTTTAACGTTTTTTGAAAGGAGTTGGGACATCAAGAGTCTCTGCAATGCATAATAGTATGCATTCCCAGAAATGAGCCTATGTTTAATTTCTTTGTGCATCTCATTCCTATTTGCGATTATTGTTCCTAGGTATTTGAATTCAGCCACTTCTTCAAAATTTCCCTCATTTGTCATTTCCTGTCCATTTCCATTATATAATGAATTTCTACGTGTGAACATAAATGGAACAATAAAACTACTAGAAATTTATAATAGAGAAAGTACCATAAGCACAAATAGATAGAAACTAAACAAGTCATTTTAAAATATTTTATCATCTTGGATTATATTAGAAGGTGTCTGCTTATTTAATTATTTGTCCGGGAACACAAATTTTGACGCTTGTCTGTGCCAAGCCTGTAGTGTTATTTAGAATGCACAACAATGAGTATAGAAAAAATGCGTTCTGCACCAGCAGAAAATGCACTTGCAGTTAGCTGATGAATAACTGCATTCATTGTGTCTACGTATCACTAATGAGAAATTCCTCTTAGTTCCACTACTGCAGTGCTGTCACACCTAAAATCTCATTTGTTTGCATAAGATTGAAAATGGGTAAATGCTTCATATTTCACTATTCTAAATACGAATGAAGATCCACCACAGATAGTTTGAACAAATTGAAGTGCAGAGTTACGTTCTTCTAAAGTTAGTTTATATTTGGAGGAATATTGATGCTTTAGGATCAAACAAGAATGCCTAAAACCATTTTTTTTTCTTTTTGCGAAATGTTAGCGTTTCTAATGTCTTTGTTGTGAGATGAATTTTTTCTTCTAGTACAATTTTTATTTTCCAAATTATCTTTCAGAGTCTACCATTGTTCGACAGCATGGCCAATTTTCAACACTCTTCCAGCAAATGACAAGTACTACTAATATAGCTACGATGTAATACATTTAACAAGTCTTCAGGTATATAATTGATTTGAAAGTCACTCACGTTTTTCAAAATAGAGCCTTGAATTTTGTATTATCTGTTTACTTCACAAATGTTTATGTACATATGGTAGTTATTTATTACGCAATGTGTCATTCAACATGTGGCTTCTTTCTCACATCTTGTGGTTATATTAATGACTTTCTTCAATTTTGAATTAACTATTTGCAAAATGTTTGTTGCAAATGTTTATAATTTCTACAATTTCTTTGACATTTGGAGTATTTTTTTATAAATCTTCAGATATATATTTAATATGTAGACAGAACAACGATATGTAATCGCATCAAAGTCTTGACAATTCTAAAGATCATCTCATGTTTTTTACATATTAGCTGCATTATCATTAAAAAAGCTATTAGCATCTAAGTTCTCTCTCACCTCTTTCTACAGAATCCACAGAAATTTCAGTCATACAATGTGCAGTATGGGGGTAACCTGAAGCATCAGTCATATTGTTCACGTCACCAGCCTCTGCGGTCACTGCCACGCGAACTGATGCTTCTTTATTAACTCGACCAGTCATTTAAATTATACAAACATTTTCTTTCAGTTGTATTTCGGAAATATTCATCTCCTTATATCCTATCTTCTATAAAGGATCCAACAACATCCCTGCGTGAGAGAGGTTACTCAAGCCTAATATTTGATGTTAGCTTGATAAATTCTGAATGTTATAAGCATTGAAATAAAGTATGTTTTCCGTAACAAAATTTAACCACTTATTTGTGGAGTGTGACTTTCTGCTGAGAAACTGTCCTCACAAACAAGGAAGAGAAGTTAACTTTGAATTTTTTTTCGTTGAATTTGACTTTATTTCTTCTGCAGCTGAAAATTAATAATGTATAATGTTATGGCGGTTCCCACAATATTGTATAGATGTGAAACTTGGGCTCCATTGAAAAGACAGAAGGATAGAATACAGACGGCGGAGATGAGGTTCCTAAGACAAGTAAAAGGATGTACAAGACTTGATAGAATAAGAAATGAGGATATAAGAGAATAATTGAAAGTACAGCCTTTATTGGATAAAGTCACGAATTACAGACAGAAATGGATTGATCACGTGGATGGAATGAGTAAGGAGAGATATCCATTGTTAGCAAGAAATTATCAAGCAAGAGGAAGACGTGATGTTGGAAGACCTAGAAGACGTTGGGCTGATGCATTATGAAGTCGGAACGGGCAATTGCCTAATCCCAGGAGTGATGATGATGATGATGATGAGCTAAACATTTTCTGAGTTTCGTTACTGCTGGTGTTGTGTACATTTCATTATTGATACTATCATATGAACTTGGCCTCGTTAGGTCACCAATAAGCAAATGGCTATTTTCTATTTTTCCAAAAGCCTAAATGCTACATACGTCACAGATTTACTTTATCACGTCTTGTAAATAAAGCAGATAATAACACACTTTTGGAACAAATTCAGTATTCTAACCTCTATATTTAATTTTAAATTTGTCACTTCTGGTAAAGGAAAATTTAATAAAATTGTAAGAGCAAATTTATCACCTAAATCGGGTTTAGAATTCAGGATCCTGGGTGTCCCGTATCAGCGCTCTATCCGTTAAGCTATCAAATCTCACATTAAGTAATATTTAAATATGACATTTAATGTTAACTTAATATTGGGGAAGTTAGCAAGTGCTTTTGTTACTGTTAAACAAACCAATTCTAAATAAGCTTATACAAACTTACTTTCATTAAATGCTGTTTGTTCTTCAGAATCAGAAAAAGCTACAATTTTGCCTTCCTCAATCATCTTGCTTAAAGAAAATTAAATTTAATCCTGGCACGTAAACTTTCATATTTTACATTTTAATTAGGAATTTATGCCTTTGTTTATTGAAAATTTTATAACATCTCCGCACGCAGGGATTTTTCCTTCCTTACTATAGATATTGTAGTAAAGAAAACTAAAAATGTAGGAATTTAAATACTAAAAACATGAGTTAACTATGCTGCATGAGTTACAATCGCAAATTGCCACTAATTAATAGGTTACCTGTAACTGATAATATTCAAAAATTTCATTTTAAAATGTGAAAGTTTCAATGGAATATTGTGGGATAAGGATACAAGTAACAAAAATTAAATTAATATATATATATATATATATGTAAGTTATATATGTTAAAAGCATCATTACTTACGGAGCAGAACTTTGGCCATTAACAACAAAAACAAATATATATCTTTTGACAACGGAAATGGATTTTGTACGCAGGCGAGCAGGAATTTCAAGAAGAGAAAAAATAGAAACTGAGTTATAAGGGAGAAAATGAATATTGAAGATACTATTTTAGATTATTTTTAAAATTCAACAATTACGATGGAAGAGGATCGGCTGTCAAAATGTGTTGTGGAATGGAAACATAAGGGAAGGCGAGGCAGGGAATATATTTATACATGAAAGAGAAACATCTAAAACCAGAAGATAGAATGGACCTATAAAATTGGCATTTAGGAATCGGACGATGTCAGAAAAATTAATCAACCGATGATCTATCTATCTACTAATATCATTTATTTAGGTCCACCATTGTGGACTTGCGATAGCGTCGTTGTCTCGAACGTAGGAACACGGGTTCGATCCCCGTTAAAGTTCGGGCCAAGGTTACTGGATTATGTTTTTTGGGGAGGGGTTTTCTCGCCTAAGACAAATTTCACGAACGTTTAAGCCAATTCATAATTGTGATATTCAACATGTGTTTAGTATGGATGTATGTATTTCAATTTAAATACAGGTGTTGTCACAGAGGAAGCGCTGGGTAGAACTGATCACTCATTCGAGAGGCCTCCATGTCATTATTGGAAAAAGTTAAAATATGTACGTGAACTAAAGTTAAGCTTCCCTCTCTCGACAAGTTGTGTAAGTGTAACGCCCGGGTGCCGTGGGGCATATAAACGTACTAACATGACTTTAAATTACGTTGGATTAAAATACACATTATTTACTTAGCATGATTCACGTCATCTTCCTGAGAATAATTAAACTACTGTCATTCCCCTCCAGATCTCTGTTTTCCAATCTCTATCATTCAATGTTTCCTTCGTTTACCCCCTTTCATCTACCGACGATAAGAATAAGAAATGGATGGCAAAAGCATAATAACCATTTTCTTCATCATCATAGGCTTTATGACATACTTGCTCTCAAGATATTTCATTTTCCCACCGTCTTGTGGATGCTTTGCGCGTCTAGCTGAATTCATCCGTGCCAATTAAGTTTCTGAGTTTGTATTTTCTGATTTATATTAAATATATTAATATCTTGTCTTATGGTTTTTATATATATGCACGTTTGAAAATAATACATGTCAAATTACTAACATACGCATCACAAAAATTATTATTTTATTGTTGGTATTATTTTGAGATGTTAGTTATTAGTGTAAGATATAAAATTATAATTACTGCATTTTAATATAACATATATTTCTCCAAATTGGGTATATGATAAGACTATTTGATTTTAACTTCACTAGGCTAAGTAATTACTGAATATAAATATTTTATTTAAATTTTCTTTTTATGAGGAGGCTAACTTTCCACAGATTTAAATAGGAGTATTCAGGAGTGTTGATGGACACGTAGCTAGCGCACACGGCTGCCCCAAACGGGAACTTAGTATTGAATCTTAGCGTTACCTGAGAGTTATTGGTGATGGGTCATACCAGAATTTTTAATGGTTCTCGAATTAAACCCCAACGGTCTCAATTTCCCCTAAATGTTATTACATTTTTCACTCAGTCATTTCGCATCACCCTTCATCTCCTGTAATGCTACGACTTGGTTGGCAAACAGGTGATGAGGCGGTCAGAGGACAAGGGGCACAAGTGACAAAACTTAGTTTGGAGAAAATTAAGTTTAAAGATTAGTGAGAATATAAAATTCCAGGAATATGTAACAAGTCTCATAAATTCTGTTTGTGTTCCTTATATATGAGTCCATTTATCCGTAAAATATGTACAGTTTCAAAAAATATATATATATATATACACTGGCCCTTACTATAACGTTTTTATGCAATAAGAGTCACTTGTACCCATTGTCCTCCAAGCAATATTTTGAAATAGATTATCCAAGAAAAGTAGATTCATACCAAAGTTTTTATTATGACTGGAAATACGTACTTATCTATATAGTTACATATTACGACAAGATTAATTGAAAAATTAGTCTTAAAGTTCATTTGAATTAAAGCTCATGGACACATTCTCACCCGCCTGTCCACATGAATGTTTTCCTTCCTTTCTGTATATTGTTAGCCTGCATTCCATTCTCTTTTTGCTTTATTTGTTATCCAATTTTCTCGTTTACTAATCCTCTTTCTGCCAACGTGCAATATTGGAACATCTTCTTCCTCTGTAGGCCCTGTAATGCCGAGTTCTTCAATGCTATTTCATTGGAATCAATCAGGATAAAACACACAAATGATTAATCTGCATATTTTAAAAGTCATACCTTTGTTATAAACATTATTAAATTGCAAATCTTGTAGATCTAGATTATTAAATAATTTACAGTTTTCTCAAAATGTATTGGAGAAAAACTATTATTTTATAATATAGGTCTGCAATTGGGAAAATATAGATGAAGTAGCTGAACTACGTTACTTACTATGAAGGCTGAGGTTAAGTTCATTCTCATCATCATCAGATTCAGATTCAGGTATAATAATATTTGACAAATCAATAAAACTCGAAGACTCACAGCACTGTATTAAATTCTAATAATACAACAATTTAGATTTAGATTTATTTTATTTAGCCTGGTGAAGTTAAGGCCATGTGGCCTTCTCTTCCGCTCACCAGGACAAACATATATTACATCAGAGAATAACAATCTCAATTGACACTAATAATAAATTCTAAATAATAATTTGATCAAAAAGATAATATCTATTGTATTACGATCTATAATGCTAGCAATTAATGTTAGTTAAAATTAAGACTAAAACTAATAATAAAATGTGTACAAACAAGACATATTAAAATGTCCCTGTCTAATGTATATAAAAACAAAGAAAAATAATGAGATATAGAAAACTAATTTTACGATTTTACAATATTTAAAACAAAACAAATGAAAATACTTGTTATTCTTAATATTATTTTCATAGATAATTAAATTTACCAATTATTAAAAGAATACCATCAGTGAGGTGTATAAGTTAGTTTGTTATTAAATAATTATTTAGTTTGTTTTTGAAGGATGTTACAGTTCGACAGTTTTTGACATAGGGCGGAAGGGAATTCCATGTTTTGGTAAGTGAGACCGTAAAAGATAATGAATAATATACAATGTGATGAGGAGGGATATAGGCCTATAGGACAATGTGCTGATAGGATCGAGTGTCAATATTATGTGTGTCGGATAGTCTGATGAAGCGGCGTGGTAAGTAATAATCTTCGTGTAAAATTTATTGGAAACAGTAAAAAATACAACCCTCTAAGCTTGAGTCCACCTAGCTGTTGGAAGTCAACTGGACAATACGAAAATATAGAATTATTATTTCAGAACTTACAAAAGTGCTTAACTGAATCTTGCAAATCATCCTTCCGAATAAGCAAGGAAAAAAGAACAAACTTGAATGGAAAAACTGTCCCATGGCGGACACACGAAGTAACTCTAATGCGAAATAAAGTAAACGCACTTAACTAAAAATGACAAATACTTACGGCAGGAAAAGAAAAGGATGTACCAAGAAGGTACATCATTACCAAGCAAAAATAAATACGAAAAAACTAAATTCATGGAAAACCTTCTGCAGCATTACAGAAGGATCTAACCCATTGAATGCTAAATACAAAATAGTAGCCAACAAATTAAGAGGAAATAACACACTCACTACATTAAAAAAGGAAGACGAGATTTATATTACAGTTACAGCAAATACAATAGTATATGTGATGAACTATTTCATACTGGAAGACGATGATCGAGGAGACAGTGAAGAACATAAACAAACAAGGGAAAAGGTAGAACAACCCATAGACACTCAAATGACATAGACTTTCCACAAGCAGAAATCTTGGCAGTGATAGGAAGATTTAACCCGAAGAAAACACCGCGAAAAGACGGAGTACATAGTGACATAATCCTGAGAGCATTTCAACTCTTTCCTCTGTTATTTACCACAGTCTATAATACATGATTGCAGAAGAGCATATTTCGAAATCAATGGAAACACTCACTAATAATACTAACGATTAAACCTGATATAGCAGAAAACGACAATGCGACAAAATATATACCTATCAGTCTAATTAATATCGAGGGAAAGATCTTAGAAAAGTTGATGATCAACACAGTTCTCCATAACATTACGTCGAGGAAATTATTAAACAAACACCAATATGGATTTACTCCCCAGAGAAGTACAATAGATGCGGCAATGGCAATGAAGTATTACGTGCAAAACAAAAAAAAAATACAATTATTTGGCTACATTGTCTGCACAAGGCTAGATTTGTAATGCGCCTTCGATGCTGCTTGGTGGTCAAGTATACTCAGCAATCTACGCCAACTAGAATGCCCCAAGAATTTATGTAACCAAGCTCGGAATTACTTCAAGAACGGAAAAGCCGCACTTTGTACCAATGAATACAAATCAGTAATGAAGTGGAGAAAGGCTGTCCACAGGGGTCTTCCTGCCGGCCAGGCTTCTGGAATATTCTATGTAATTCATTGCTCAATCTAGACTTTACCCACAGAACGTAATTAATAGCTTTTGCAAATAACGTATCAGTAATAACGAAGGGCAATAGTGCTAAGGAGACCGAAAATTATGCAAAACAAGACATAAAAAATCGAACACTGTGATAAAAATAATAAAATTTAATTTAATGATGCAAAATCAAAATTATTGAAAATATCCCCGACGAAGAACGCACATAACTCAGAAGTAAGCATTTATCTCAACAACAACATACTAGAACATGTTGATGAATTGAAATGTTCGGCATATATTTGATAGAACACTCAGCTTTGACAAACACATATACCACCTCCATGACAAAGCAATAAGATTAATTATTCCTTATCAAAATCAGAAAAAAAAAACTTAACGGGGGCATGGCAATAAAACTCTAAAACCATTTAAAATGGCGCTATTAAACCAATCCTGTGTTACGGTTCACCTGTATGGGAAGAAGCCCTGCGAAACAAAAAGAATTTGAGAAAAATCCTAAGAGCTCAAAGAATGATTAATATCAGTATTTCAAGTTCATGCCGGGCACTATCATATGACGTGTCCTGGATCATAACAGGGATACAGCCTACTGATTTGACAATTGCAGGAAAAGTAAAAGTACATCAAGTCATATATGGTGAAAGAGAGTATGAAACTGCTTTTCAATCATGCAACCGGACCCATCCAGCAAAAAGGGTGAAAATGTAAGAAAATGATGAGACAAAGGAACACGATGTTTACATATATACGGACGGAAGTAAAAAACAGCAGATAAAGTAGGGGTTGCGGCAGCAATCTTTCAGCGTGGAAAGCTAATACTACAGGTTAGACGACAAGTGCTCTAATATTCAAACAGAGCAAATAGACATTGAGTAAGATAGATAGATGGAAAGCTCTGCGGCCATCACTTAAGTGTTGGCGGTGAGCGATCCATTTTGGTCCTCCTTAATAGGTAGAACCCCGGGTTCCTGTAAAATACATTAGCCCCGGTTTAAATTTTGAATTTAATTTTGAAGTTAATTAGAGAGTGAAGTCGGAAGCGGACCTTTTGGGGTTCTATTCCAGCATTTGCTCTTTGGATTGAGGGAAACCGCTTAAAACCTCAATCGGAATAGTCGATCACGCGGGATCTTGCCAAGTTTGGCTTTCGGATGACTCTATATTGGGAGGGCATCCAGGCTTCTCTTTATTTAAATATAATGTGCGTACATTTCAGATTATTACAATTAATCATACAATTATGGTAACGTGCATTTTTTTTTTGTATTCTTCAGTTGTTGCTGTTCTATCTGTAGTTGTCAGGTGATGTCAGTTTCTCTGGAACTGGTGGGATGAACCTGTAGCAGTAAGATTAGTTATTAGTTTTTAATTTGTTGCGATAATATATTTTATTAATGTACATTATATGCTAATGTTGTAATTGTAATTGAATAATTGTGTTTCTGTGTGTGTGTGTGTGCCCTATCAGCTTTCACTGGTCAAGTGTTGTCCAGGATCCATTTTGGACGCTTGTGTTTGTTGTTGGCTGTTTCATAGGTTCCCAGCGATGCCACGAGTGGATTATCATGGCCTTCACATGTATTATAAAATTTAAGAGCCATGCGTTTAATATACTGTTCGATTGTTTCTACACCCGTTTGATCGTGTAATATGTCAACCGGTGTTACACGCGGTAGTTTTGTAATCATATATAATAATTTGTTTTGAAAAACTTGCAGTTTCTTTATGTGAGTTCTAGCGGCGTGTCCCCATATGGGGCTTGCGTACGTGAGTACTGGCCTTAATAGTGCCTTGTAGATTGTTAGCCCTGTGTTTTATCGAATTTTGTTATGGTTATTTAAAATAGGGTATAGCAGCTTCAATGTCCCATACGCTTTGCCTAAGGTATTTTGGATATATTGTTTAAACAGTAGTTTTTTTGTCGAGTGTTACACCTAAATAAATGGCTTCGTTTTTCCACTCGATATTGTGTCCATAAAGACTTAATTGTGGGTGCGTGTATCGATATTGAGAATACCTTTTTGTATAAAGAACTGCTTGGCATTTATCTACGTTTATTTTTATTCTCCATTTTTCCAACCATGGTTCGAGAATATTAAGATTATTTTGAATCTGTCTAGACGCGTGTATTGTTCGGGAGGATTGACTAGTGATTAGAGTGTCATCTGCATACATATATAGATGAGTGTTGTTATGTCTATTGTCATGTGGAATATCATTTATGTATATATTGAAAAGTGTAGGTCCTAGAATACTGCCTTGTGGCACTCCACTATAGACGGGCCGCAGAGCGGATTTTGAGTTATGGAAAGCAACTTCGAATTGCCTATTGTTTATATATTTAGCTATTAAATGAATTATTCCGTCATCTAATCCTGTTTCGACCATTTTCCGTAGTATGCCGTGATGCCACACTCTGTCGAAGGCTTGTTTTATATCTAAGTATAATCCAATCGTGACACGATTTTCGTTGAACCCTCTAGTGATATGTTCAACAAGTCTCATTAGCTGGGTTACTGTGCTATGTTTTGGACGGAATCCGTTCTGTTCATCCCGAATTACATTTAATTGTTTTAGATTGTGATTAAGGCGCTTACATATAATTTTTTCAGATACCTTACTCATTGTGTTTAATAATGTTATCGGACGATAATTTCCTGGTTCTCTAGGATTTTTTCCAGGTTTGGGGAATAATATTATACGCCCAGTTTTCCATGTTTTTGGGAAATACTTCATTTCGAACATAGCATTTATTATTTTTGCTAAAAATGCATATCCGATTTTGGGTAATTGTTTCAGCACTATGTTTTGTATGCCATCAGGGCCAGGTGCTTTTCTATCGGGAAGGTGATTTATTAGCCATTTGACTTCTGAGACGTTTGTTTTTCTGATTTGTTTATTGGGTATTCTATTTAGAAATTCTTGGACCATCGTTTCCGTTTCCCTTGTAAATTGCGGGTTATTCGGAGGGTCATGTGGTACAAAGGTTCGCTCCAGATGATTTGCAAATGCTTCCGCTTTTTCCTGATCTCTGACGGCTTTCCCGTTAGGCAAGATGAGAGGGGGATATGTATCCGCTTTGTGTGTTACTTTTTTAACCATGTTCCATGTTCTCGGCATGTCCTTAGTATCTAGACTGCCGATTACATTTTCCCAGGTGTCTGACACGAATGTTTGTATAGCAACCTTGATTCTTTGTTGCAGATCATTCATTTCTTGCCTGTATTGCAAGTTATTGTGATGCCTTTGCCATTTTCTTCTTGCATCGTTCCTTTGCCTAATTAGGCGTAGGATATGATCTGGGAGATACGGCTGGTTGGTTCTAATAGATTTTTTTTTGGAATATTAGTGTTAATAGCCGTATTTATGCTATTTGTTAGGCTGTCTACCCCCGTGTCAATATCATTAGCCGTGTTTAATGGTCGATCTTGTAATGAATTTTCAATATCTATTTTTAATTGGGTCCAGTTTGCTAATTTGTAATTCGGGATTTGTCTTGTTTGAACTCTGCTTGGTCTACCTCTTAGTGTAAGGCGCACTGGGAGGTGGTCTGATTGGAGGTTATTTTCTACCGTGATATCACAGGGAATGTTAATATTTTTCATTAAAGCGATATCAAGAATATCTGGTCGAAAATGTATGTTATTAGGGTAGTGAGTGGGCTTATCTGGTGCCAGGATTTGAAAGCTCCTATTGGAGTCGTAAAAAAATCCCCTGAGCTTGTTGCCGGCCCTATTACTTGTTCTGCAGCCCCAATCAGTATGCTTGGCATTTAAATCGACAGCTAGTATTATATTGTTATTTGATCCTATCAGATTTTCTATATCATTTATGTCTATATCTCCTGGAGGATTATAAGTACAAATTCTAGACATTGAGAAATCCCTAGAAGAAATGAAAGCAATACATTTTATGGATACAAGAGGAGAAAACCGTAGCTATATTCACAGATAGCAAAATAATCAAATTATTGTTAATAATAATTCAACTAATAACCCAATAATAGACAAGATACTGGACAACATCACAGCATTAGTGGAAGACAACTGGAAAATTTACTTCTCCTGGATTAAGGCACATAGAGGAATTGCAGATAACGAAATGGCAGATAACATTGCAAAAGAAGCGGCTCAAGACGAAGACGTTGAGATCATTTACAACCAGATCCCAAAATCGACAATTTCATAAAGGAAAAAGGATTAAAGGAATGGCAGCACAGGTGGAGCAACACACCAAAAGGAGAGATCACCAGGTCTTTGTTGCCTATTGTCACAGACAGATTGAAGAACAAGTTACCTCCAACCTCCGAGTTCACTGCTAAAATCACGGAACATGTTAAAACTAGGAGTTATCTTCACAGATTTCGCATAATAGAAGATCCAATCTACACATGCGATAGAGCAGAACAAACCATTAACCATCTAATATACGATTGTTGATATGTAAAACAACAGAGAATGACACTAAAAATGCAATAAGAAAGAATGGAAACACTTGGCCTGCTACAAATCAAGGACTAGTAACTAAGCATTTACTACCATTTAGGAAATTTATACGGTCACTAAAACTACAAAATTTACCATGTAAATATGTAACACAGTTTATAAACAAATACGTTTGATATGATTTAGAATTGCGTAAATTAAGTAATAACGTTAATTATATAATTATGAATAGAAAATATTTATTAAATTAAGAAATAGTCAAAATTTATATGTAAAAATGTACATACAGGTATGTAATAATATACCATAAGTCAATGATGAATAAGATTTAATCGAAGCATGTAATATTACTTTGTAATGGGGGTGTGGTGAGGAATTAATAAAAAAAAGTAATGCAACTACAGACGTACCCCTTGTCCTCCAAGTAGAAGAGCTATTTTTCTGGGTGATTTTCTAAAACTCCAGTGTATGTGAGAATCTGTTAAACTCATGCATATATATTTTGGGCACAAAACAGTTTGTCATATTAGCTAAGCATGTCTGCACTTAACTCTTTTTCTTAAATGTCACTTGTACCCCTTGTCCTCTAACCGCCTCATATGTGGTTGAGGTGTTTTGTAGGGGGGCACAAGGGTGCTGGTTCATGACAAAAATCCTGAGCTATAAAAAAAAGAAGGACAGAAGAAACTAATGAGAAGTTTGAAAACTCTTCGCGGCCACTAACCGAAACCAATCATGGCGGTAAGGGTCTTGGGATTAGAATCTGGTGTTACGGACTCGGAAGACAACATACAAGCTACACAACACAGTAGAGTAGATTTTAATTCAATTCATCCCCATAATACTGGTATAGCGCAATATATCGTTTAGGTCGCAGTGCTCAGGGCAGTCTGAGTAAAGAACTAAAAGAAGTTTGTTATTTCTAAGAAATACTTTATTTAATTTTATTAGCCGATCTGACGAAGATGTAAAATCGCGTGTTATGTATTCCTATAAACTGCATCTACATACTCTCAAGTGTTTTATGTATGAAATGCTCAACTTCTATATGACGTCATATAAAGTTTCGCCTTTAGAAGATAAAAAAAGAAAACTCTTCAGAAACACACATTGACAAGCGCCATACACTTTCACTCCTTACTTCTTCACGTCCGATAAAACAATTTGCGCTCACAAGGTGGCACAGCTTTTACGATAAATACAAATTGTGACAAATTTACCGTATGTAATAGTTCTCGTGCAGTACTTTATTGTTCAGTAAGTTTCCATCACTGCTTTAAGTTCATGAGAATAAAGGTAAGGTGTATTTTACACTTATTTGAAATGTATAAAGTTTGATTGTTTTCATAAAAGTCTAAACTTGTATATATGAGCTTCTTTATATAACAAGTAAAAATACGGATTGTCAGTCTAATTTGCAACGACTAAACCTGGTCACTTCAAGACGACACGATCATAATTAAAGAGACGACACGCCATTCAATTAATAATAATTAATACAGAATAATGCAAAAATGATTACGATGGTCATATGATGTTCGGAGACTATTTTGATAATAAAGTTTGTCGAGGTTTCTCTTTCATCAGAGGAAAAACCCCAAAAAATCTCACTCTGTAATCATATCCCGATCGGGGATCGATCGCGGTCAACTGCCTACGATGCAACGACTTTACTCCGAGACCACAGCGGAGAACTTAAAAAAAATCAGTAAATTCTCCCGTAAGAAGCCATCGAACCTAATTATATGGCAGAAATCATAAAATAAACATTATTTTATCGAAAAGGAAAATCATGTTATAAAGCGGTATGGCTTCCTCTAAATAGATATAAACACAGGACAGAAATTACATTGACTATTTAACTCATGTCACAAATGCTAGTCAATGACCAATCACGTTTCAATTAATTTTGTTTTACAACCAATGACAGTTGTATTTCACCTCGCTCTTTATCGATTTCTCTTTATAAGCTCCTGCTTTTGTGATAAAGAAAGCTCCTCCAGTTTAATGTTCTGAACTGGACTGAACATTATTTTTCTCCATCAAATGCATTGGATATAACCAATAATGAACATATTCCTTGATTTTACTGAGTTGCTTACTAAAAAGTAAATGAATAACCTGTAATGATGATTATGATATACAGTTTGATGTGTTTCATTATTTCTCCACTTACAAGATTGCGATCTTATTTGGCAATAAATAATATGATCTAGTTGCAGTGAATGAACACAACCTCACATTTCTGATTTGTTTTCAAACATCTCCGTTTACATTAAATACATAAATACTTTAAAATAAATATAGTTAAACAATGATTCGTGAGTCAACAGCTTAATTTTATTCGTTAAATAGTCATTACTTATGAAAATATCTGATCATTCCGGAAAATATATAATAATAATAATAATAATAATAATAATAAAAGTTTTATTTAAACTGGCAGATATGCTCATTTAAAATACTATGAATCGACTAAGAAGGGATCGTTTAACCTAGGTTGGATGTCATTAAGAATTAGGAGTATGGATTATTTTGTAAATGACGCAAAGGCGCCGGTCGTATATCACTGATTTATATAACTGTACGTAAAATATTATGAAGTCCTAAATAAGTCTTTCTAAGCCAATTTATCAGGCATTTTAAACATCGATTAGATTGTGTATATGCATGTACGTAACCTGTACGTCCCGATAGGCGACATGGATGCTCACTAACGGGAATTTCATTTCAAAGCTATTGTTAGCTACTCTTACTTCTCTGAAGATTCGGTTAGCTCTAAGAAATAGAGGAATATATTTTTAATACGATACACTAGTTAGTTTTATGGTAATGATTAATAATATCAAATTTTAACTCTTAAAGTGGCTAATTAATCATGACAATTATTTAATGTGTCAGACTGCAGTGAAAACAAAATTATGTGTAATTATAGTTTGTGTAATTCAACACAAATTTAAGTGACTTTCACTAATTCGTTTTTCTACTTTTATAATACAAATTTTAAATAAATGAAATTTATCCTGCAGGGAACATTGACAATGTAAAGGTTTCTAAAGGAGATTATTTATTTCATTTTCGTGTATTACCGGTGCGTTTAACAATTTCTTAGGTTCATTTTCTATGTGCTCTTGTTTCCTACAGAGAATTGATACGTTTATAGTACGTTGTAAAATAAAATAACTTACCCACTACTTTTATTAAGGAATGTTTCTTTCTTGTAACCAATTATTATTAATATTGAATATTTTATCTTTTTTATATATGAGGTAGGTACACTATCTACATTATCTTCATCATTATTTAAAAACTGATGTTAATTAATAGAAAATGTAGACAAAATCAAGAATCTCTTAATACATATGAGAAAAATAATACAACTCTTTCAGTTATAAATAATATTTCTTTGTCATAGATTGTAAGATAGAATAAACGGGCAGTCTCCAGAGTTTGGGCAGATATTTAGCATACCTCGCATACTGATTTCATCTGTATTAAATGTTTTATACTTGCTGTTGATATTTCCGCATGATGTCATGACCAATATCATATCTAACTTACGAATGAAAAATGTTCAATGTAACGTATTTAGAATTATCTTGTTTCAACATTTATTTCACGATGTTCGTTCTTTAATTTAAATTATATGTCTTGTTAAACACTACAGCCTAATTAATTAAAATGCCTACTTGTTCAAAATTTGGGCAGAGTTACAAAATGAGGGCTGATTCGATGTCATGAGGAAAAAGAATTTCTTGTAGAATTTTTGTTAGTGTTAGACCGGTAAATATAAAGCATTGTGAGTGATTTGTAGCTACAGATTGAGAAAACGAGTTGTAAAATTTCTGCAAAATAAATATTCCGAACATCTCTTACACATACACAACCACATATGGACGTGAAGTCTGATGTTTTCTAGGTGTACATCAAGGATCTTCTAGGCCTGTCGAACTTCTAATCATTTTACTATAGGCCTACAGTATTCAAAATCTATCACCCACGGCAATGTTTACCCTTGTTCTAATGTACCTTTCTTTCATAGCCGAGTACTTAACAGTGTGTTGTACAATTATAACTAAACTCATTTGGTAAACGGTTAGAACGTGAAGAATATGAGGCATAATGAGAAGAGTGGACCTGAACACTTTGACACTAGGTTTGGGGAGTATGGAAATTCATTGGTAACAGAATCTCGACGAGAGAGTTGGGAGACACTTCAATCTATCTTTTATGAAGGACGCTTCACTTCTACCAAATATAGGGTTCATTTCAAAATAGAGTAAAGAGAACAAATGAAAGAAAAATGATGGCTAGAATCAGGACTAATATCTTCAGAAATATGTCGGCTGATCTTTAGAAGCTTCAAACTTGGCATTAACATGTTTTCGTTTATATTATGTAAGGCGCATGCTGTAATATAGGTTCTTAAGGCAATATGCTACGAGATGGAAGGTAAATGATTCGAGTCCCGATTGAGTCAGGATTTGTTTAACTGGTTTAAATCTTCTGACGACACCATGGTTATGTGGTCGATACCGCCTTGAAAATTAATAAAAGATGTACGTTCTGGGATAAGGGTAGTCAGCGCGGAGGATTGAACTCAATTCCCACCTATTGCCTATAAATGTGCAAACCTTCTACTCTTAGGGCTTTATAAGCAATATTGTGATTTTATATTTCCCTTTATAACTATTTCGAGAAATCTGCAACTGATATTGCTTTCCTTTGCCAGCCGTACACAGCTTTCTGCCCAGTACATTTTCAGGTAACAAATCTCTCCTCTTTTTACTTACGGCGTGGCGCAGGAGTCTGTAGTTTTCACTCCTTTTTGTATAACGTTTCCTGTATTTATTTTATTCCAGATTTTTTAATTTTATACATGGTCGATATTAAAAATCCCAGCACTTCCCAAATAATACATTTCCACTACTTACAGTATGTTTTATCTAGTGCTCAATCATTACCATCTTTCACACTTATATCTCAAAACGTACTTCACTAACAATTCTTTTATACAGGCTTACTTTATAAGTTGACTCCGAAATTTCCGTAAAATATTTAGAAATGTGTATTTTCTTTAAGAAAGGTATAAATATATAAGTTCCTCTTACTATGATAGCTGAAAAGGTAAGATTTGGAAAATATACTCTTCAGAAGATGTCCGCGCAGCCGCAAACGAAATTTCGAAAAAAAGTAATTTCCAAAGGACCAAGTTTAATGTTAAATATGTTATATGTACGACACACACCTACACTCACATTTTTTATACTCTGGCTTAAGTAGTCTTGATACGTTGAATGGTCTGATAGTGCATTTGATGTCTGCAGGGCAGGGGGGGTATGAGTGTGCGCCCACGTGTGTATGTGTATATGGTGTGTGTGTGTGTGTGTGTATGTATATGTGTGTTTTTCCATATTTTTTTAAATTTGTTTTGTAGCAATTTTTAAATTATTAATAAACAAAATTATAATTTGTTATACCTATATGCATGGTATTCGCAAGGATGAGTATTATTTTGTATGCAGTGTTGACATTCCGTTCCAAGCGTGACAGGCCTAGAAGGCCCTTAGCCTACCAGCCGGCTGCTGGCCTCACACCCACATGTATTAATCACAGAAGTAGACGATCATCTAGCCAGTATGGTGGTGACCCGTGGTCAGCATATCGGGTCCCCCAGCCGTTATAGCTAATTATTATAGCCACCCAAATGCTTCACGATGCTGGCCGAAATTCCATGGGGAAATTCCTTTTTCCAAGCGGACTCTAACCAGCGCAAGTCCCGTACCTCTGCGCCATGGCTTCTTGCCTTAGCCACTAGATTATATATACATATATAAATTGTTTTGATACATTTTTTATGTAGATGTGTAGCCATGTAGGTACTTTTTTCTATACTTTTTCATGGAAAATCAATGCACGTACGGTCAAGCAGGCTCGTCGCTATGTAAATGTAAATGCTTTTCCTTTCATTAAAGATGAAGGCAATAATTTCCATTCCACTGTACTCTGGCCCCGCAGTCATTGCAGGTTATTGAGCTACTTATTATTTAACTCTGTCCTATACTTGACCTATTCATGTCAGAATTCACATTCTTATTTTTAAATAATTCTATACCCTTCAGCCTAAAGGGCAAGTGGATTTATTTTTTTATTTTTCCTCCAGATTCCATTTTAATATAGTCTAGGTTTACTTCGTTAGATAAGTACGTTCGAAGATAACGTGTGAATTATAAGCACGAATAAAGAGGAACATATTTTGAGTCCATGTGTAGAATGATAGAAGCTCGCTATCATTCACATCAATATGAAACAAAAATATGTTTTTAAGAATGCGTAATTTAAAATGCTTTTGTTAATAAGGAAGGTGCACTAGTGATGTAATCTGAAAGTGATGGGGCACTCGGTCACCTCTAAATAATCAGAATGAAATAGCACAGTGCTCTGAACAATAATAGGAATGTGATACAAGTGAAATGTACAAAGCGTTCTCCAATTGAGCCAGTGGCGCCTCATAGCTTTGCATTGTTCCCATACCTCATCTCAAACAATCAAAGCTATAAAGTTGGAGTGCGTCAACTTCAACCTCATACCAATTCTCTTACTTGCTACTGACCATTGTTTGTTCACTGGAATCTTCTCCACGTTTCCCAGAAATTGTTCTCAAATGTTAATTTCGTTCATCTCTATGTGTTCGCACTTAAGATAAAGTAAACTCTCGACTCACTTCTTGCGTAATGCATGTCGAGGGACGAGATGAGAAAAAGTAGCCCATTTATTTCAAGTCTGGGATATAGGAAGAATTCGGCTCGCCCGGCCTGTCTCACGATCACTAGCACAGAACAAATGGAATGCCATTAATGGCAAATGAAAGACTACATGCAAACGTGTTGGAAAACCACAAGTAAACCCCATTTGGTAGGCCAAGAATGAATTGGAAGAATAATATTAACCATGATTTGAGAGAAGCATATTACACGGGGATAATAATCATCGTTTCAAGTAGTAGAATGGCTGAAAATGTTGAGGGAAAAATGTTAAATTTACTCCTGTGAATATAATTATAAAAAATCGATTCTTTACTTTTCACTTTCTATTACCATTTATTATCGTAGCAATAGTAATAATTCATCTATTATTATCAGAATAGGGGTGTATGGAAAGCTTATTCCACGCGGCCATGTCCGTATGGTATCAATATTAGCAGATGTTAATTACTTGTCACCCACTGCAATTTAAGACTTTGGGTTTGCTGAGCTACCATTCAAATTCATCTTCCACAAATCATGAGAAATACATTTTTTATCTCATTCTATGTCTCAAAGGTGGGTGCTTTATCTCTGATTTTACTTAATTTTACTTCCTATGTGTTCTACCTGAGACTTCCGTTTTCTAATTACATTCACATTTCTCATATATTTATTTGGTTTTCTTCATTTTCTGTCTTTTCATATCTACCTGATGTAAACATTTTCAATAATAATAATAATAATAATAATAATAATAATAATAATAATAATAATAATAATAATAATAATAATAATAATAATAATAACATTTTATTTATATAGGCATACATATTTTTATGGTTTACACATCTTTCTGTGCCGAAAGTTTTAATTTTCTTCTCCACAGGTCTCTATCCATCCACTCCATGTCCTCCAGTTCTTCTTTCTTGCATCCACGAGTTTCGAGGTCTGCCTTTCCTTCTTCTTCCAGGTGGACAACATTCCAATGTTTTCCTGGATAACCTGTTTTCTTACATTCGTCGTACATGCCCATACCAATTTAATTGTTTATATTTTACACAATCTACTATTGAATATCGAATATTCATTTTTTCTCGCATGAGAGTATTTGTTATTTTTTCTACTTTTGAACATCGTGCAGCTCTCCTCAAGAAAACCATTTCCATCCACATAAGTTTTTGTTCTATGTTTTTGTTGAATGTCCAAACTTCAACTCGATATGTGACAGTACTTCTCACTATTGAATTATATATTTGTAACGTATTTTTTCTGGTTATATGTCTGTTCCATAAGAATCCATTCATCATTGCTGCCTTTATTTATTCTGTTCTTAATATCACTTTCTTGTTTATCCTCTTTATTTACTTTTACTCCCAGATACTCAAATTCTCCACATCCTCTAATATAGGCCTACCCTTTTTGATCTTCTAAAACTAAATACTCGGTTTCGGCTCCACATCCCATATAAAATGTTATTTTCTAAATTTATTTTCAAACCCCAGTTATCGTAATAATAATAATAATAATAATAATAATAATAATAATAATAATAATAATAATAATAACAATAATAACAATCCATCCATAGTAATTCTGCCAGAAGGCAAGTCTTTCACTGCAATTATGGCATTTTCATGCTATGCTTTGCAGCTCTACAATGAAATTTTACGTGAGGTAGCTTCCCGTTGCTTTCGACATCGTGAAGGATGATGATGAAGATAATAAGGATATTGATGATGGCCGGATGATTTTCGGAGATCTTTGGGCCCTAAGCTTCTTGACATTTGTCTTACAGGTGAGGAAAAACCCCGAAAAAATCCTCACCCAGGAGTCTGTCCCGACCGGGAATCGAACCCGGGCCAGCTGCGTGACAAGGCAGCACTCTACCTCGAAACCACAGCAGTGGACATCAATAACAAAGTATGTTGATAGAGTTAATGTGATAATAGCACTATCTGTCTTTTTTAACCGCAACAAATACAGTCTACACTGCAAATGAACGTATCATACATATTATAAAATATTAAAAACTATTATGTAAAAATTATATATAATATCCACCGCTGTGGTCTCGAGGTAGAGTGCTGCCTTGTCACGCAGCGAGCCCTGGTTCGATCCCCGGTCGGGACAGTTTTTGTGGGTGAGGTTTTTATCGGGGTTTTTCCTCACCTGTAAGACAAATGTCAGGAAATCGTTAAGGCCCAAACGGTCCCCGAAATCATATGGCCATCATCATTATCATTATCATCATCATCAATCACCGGTGTGGATAGCAACGGGAAGCTACCACACCTACAATTCCCTAGAAAAGCTGTAAAGCATCGCATAAAAATGCTATAATTGCTGTGAAAGACCTGCCCTCGGGCAGAATTACTATGGATGGATATATATATATATATATATATATATATACGTCTTACTTTTAGTAAATTACTAAGGTAAATGCTATATATATTTATTTATTTATCCTTTTTAACAGATCAAGATATTAGCAACGCAATTAAATTCTGAAGAGAAATTCTGATAAATTTTACTCTATGACCACTTTTACGTAGGCCTACTTGATGTTCTTTTACTTGGTGTAAATCTAAGGAACGGGATCTATGGCTTACGTGCCTTTTGATGGTAGCTTTATTCACCATTTACGTCTTTAAGACTATACACCACTAGCGAGTTTGATTCCAGAGTCAGATTGATTACTCCTACTCCAACAGTTATTTTATCGAATTGCGAAGGAATGCAGTTATTGAGGCGGTTATCGTAAAGAGGTTATTTATTAAATCCTTACACATGAGTTTGATAACCAGAAAATCACATCGTTAAGACTGGGGACTCACCTGAAGCCAAAATTAAAATAGTGACCCGAATTTTATATGTCCTGCCGAAATGCGGCAAATGCCTTTGAAACAAAACGAGAAAAGTACTATTTTCTTTTTAAATCGAGAAAATCGGACCATTAGGAGTGAGAGTTTAAAAATCGCTCTAAGAGCCGCCAAGTTTGTTTCCTCTTAGCTCGCTTAAATGCATAAGATTTAGTTAAGGTGAACGCTTTAGCAGTGATGGTTAAAGCAGAACGGTATAAACTAGACGGTTAGGGGTTTGAAGGTCGGTGTGGTTAGGATTTTTAAACTGATCTAAACTTTGTACCGGCAATACGACCCCGAGGTTGACTCATCATCTAACGACAGTGAGTACCAGAATCTTATTCTGGGAGTAAACGCAGCTGTCATGCAGGGCTGACTATCCGTTTAACAAATAATGCTGATTTCTAGAAGAGTGGAAGCCTAAACCTCCTACTGTCCCTAAGGCCTGTAGTGGGATCAATTCACATTTTTACGATTTACTTATTATTAAATTATATATTCCGTAAACCACCAAAACCATAAATTCCACTTCCTGAGTAATTCGGATAGTGTACGCATTTCCTCCGTAACGGATTTTTACAAATTAATACGGAATTTACAGGTTCACATTTTTTATAATAGTATCCATAATGATAATAATAATAATAATAATAATAATAATTATTATTATTATTATTATTACATGCCTATTTAGGGATATTTTACACGCTTTATATTAGCTTGACCTGTATCTATCTATCTATCTATCTATCTATCTATCTATCTATCTATCTATCTATCTATCTATCTATCTATCTATCTATCTATCTATCTATCTATCTATCTATCTATCTATCTATCTATCTATCTATCTATCTATCTATCTATCTATCTATCTATCTATCTATCTATGTAACGGAATCTTTCAACGCGATTTTCACCCACTTAAAATCATTGGATCGACTTGAAACTTTTTATACTTGTAGAGGACCCGTGACAATACAATAATTTCATATTTATTTTCTAAAATCCTGGCCATAATCATCAGAAAATCAAAAAACGTGTTTTTGTATCAATGTAACGGAATTTTTCAACGCGATTTTCACCCACTTAGAAACATTGGATCGACTAGAAACTTTGTATACGTGTAGAGGACCCGTGACAATACGATAATTTCATATTTTGGTTAATCCTGGCCAGAATCATCCGAAAATAAAAACAAATGAAAACTGGTATAATAGGTTGCGGACTTGTCGAGCTTTTAGTCAATCGTTGTTAGAGCTCAGTTGCTAGAGCAGTGGACTCTTAGTGGTATATAATTTCAGTAATACATACGTCACTGGTTAAAATCCGGCTGGGAGGGTATTTTTTATAGAAGAGTATTATTTTTAGCTCATACTACAATAGTATCGAATTTAAAGATATTTGCATTTTTATCTTATTCTGTAAAATATTAAAACTAAAAAAAAAAATAAATAATAGTTCCAAAAAACTAAAACTAAAAAATGAAAAATAATTTTAATTTCCAATACGCTTGGGATAAAATAAAGTGGCCAACAAAAAAATCATCTCCAACACATATAGAATAAAATTAGAGTTATCAACAAAAAATAAAATAATTTTACCATCAAAAGCGTGGCTTGCTTTTTATGATTTTTACATTTTTTTTCTTGGAGAGCTTACTTTTACCAATATCTGTTTATTATCAAATATATTAATTGATATAGAGCACCCCACGCTTTTGATGGTAAAATTATTTTCTTTTTGTTGAAACTCTAATTTTATTTTATATGTGTTGGAGATGATTCTAACATTCTTCAACCTCTTATTTATTTTGGTACGGAATTCAAGTTCTGGAAAGTAACGTGGAATGTTGCCGGTGGAGTATACAGTTTAAATTGAAGTTCGACGATAAAAACTACAAATGAGAAGCTAAATGATTTACAATCATATTAAATTTACTCGAAAGTAAATTAGTTAATTAATTAATGATGACAATTTTCTAAAATGATTATACGAGGATATAAAATAGGTTTATCGTCAGAGTATGTGTTTCATGGGGTCTGAATACAAGGCCTGTTATAAAATTTGGAAAAAATGAACTCCAGATTTGTATGAGAAATGTAATTTACAAAGATAATGTAATTTTAAGTACGTCTGGACACATACTAATTCCATCGCCCTCTCTAGGCTCAAAGCATTTTTTTACTTGGAAATCTGGAATGAAGAGGGTTCAGTAATTGAGGCCAGCGAAGAAGGGGAGGATTTGTATGTGACGCTTGGCTGGCTCACACGCGAATACCACCAATGCACTGTTCCTGACGACAGTAATTTGGTTGTGTCGCAACGCAGACAGCTGTCGCAAGAGATAGGTTTTAAGCACAAACTTTTGAAGGAATAGACTTTGAAGATTCCAAAAGATCTAGGGACTATAGAAAGTTTCTACATGGGCTGCTTAGAATTCAGTACAGAGTGTGAAGGAATTTCAGATACAATATCCATTTGTCTAATCCCCACAAGATGTTTTCTATTGGGACTCACAAGAAGTTGGTTGCTTCGTTGATAACAGTATTACCACTGTCGTGTGAAATGTGACGAACTCGCTACACTAGTTTAGTTCTAAACATTAGTAAATTAAATTACATTGAATTTTTATTACTTTTTTCTCCCAACTTTAGATTTCTAAGCTATTAATCATTTGTATTACTTTTCGGATAATTACTTAACTTTTGTAATCCCAATAGATTTTCCTATGACAGTTTTGGCATTAACTTATGGCATTGGTATATTTGTATTCCACCCCTGAGTTTGGGCGCCTGGAAGGCGGAACTGTGTTATCCCGATGATAACAGGATATTCCTTAACCGCAAAACGATTAAAATATATTAAGTAAATAATTATATAAAATTAAGTAAGCTGAACGTATAATGACTTCGGAAAACCTTACCTTTAAGGAAAACATTGTGTGGTCTGAGCGGTAATCAAATCCGGGACGTCTCGAATTGTACTCAGAACTCTGACCACAAGACCACGAGTCAGGTCGTATTTTTCCAATTACATTGTATAAACAGATCTTAATTGCCCAGTCGTCCTCAACTACGTAACTTAATTGCGTATGTACCTACTGGTAAGAGAGTCCGAAAGGCCTACATAATTTAAATCCATAATTGACTTCTTCTGTCTCATGGCCTACCAAGAATGGCGTAAGTGCATAATACTATAGTTTGAAGAAGATGGTTGGAAAACGTTAGCTAAGGTTAGGTATTTGTGGAGAGGTTATGACAGCGCGGCCATGAAACCCCGGCTTCGTTAGTGAAAGTGAGTTGGTTAGTTTAGTTGACAAAGACTGGTTAACTCAGGTACGTTTGCTTGATTTTATGTAAACTCTATACTAATTCTGATTGCAACATAACGGAAACATATCTTTGTCAGCAGTAGTGTATTTATTTTAGGCGTAAATTTTTTTTTTCAGGATGAGTTCTAGATAAGGCCTTAAAGCGTTAACTCTGCTAGGTAAATAAAGCTATTATTATTATTTTTTTATTACGAATGAGCCCATGTAGGACTATGCAAAGTACTTAGAGGCGCTTCCTTTTACTCCATATTTCACTCATTGGTTAGGTATGGGTTTCTCTCTTCTATCCATGTCGTTCCTGTTTCTTTCTTCAGTTTGTCTTCTTAGTCAACCTTCTACTAGTGCACCTTAATTTTAAAGATACAGTAAAACTTGTTTAATCCGGAAAGTGAATAGTGCGGAAATCTGTCCAATGTAAACAAATGTATTAGTCCCAGAGAAATTATAGTAATATACGTGTATTTATTTTGTATAAAACGTTTCTATCCAACGCGGAAACGCAAGGATATTTCTACACAATTCTCAAAAAATCATGTAAGGCGGAAAGACTGAGCGAGAAATAAATTAGTTTCCACTTCATTGAATTCCTGTTACGCGAAATAACAATAAGGGATGATTTGTGCCGCCGGGTACAGTAGATTATCTATCTGTATCTGATATTTATTTCGGCCTCACTGCACACCCGTTATAGGAAATACAGTTTTGTTTAACAAATCTTTGGGGTACAAATAACCAGTGCACTGAGACCGATTGTGAACGTATCTTTCACAGGTAGTGTTCTGAATTTCCAGAATAAAAATGGCTAAATCGTATGTATCATTGTCATTAAAAGAAAACGTGAAAGTGATTGAAGATAAAGAAAAACAAACTCTCAGTACGCGAAATAAGGACTAAATTTAACTGTGGAAAAAACCACGTTCATGAGATTTTAAAACAAAAAGAGGAAATAATTAATGAATTGATGCAAGGAAAGGATCAAACGAATAGGAAAGTAAAATAAATAAAAATAAATAAATAAATAAATAAATAAATAAATAAATAAATAAATAAATAAATAAATAAATAAATAAATAAATAAATAAATAAATAAATAAATAAATAAAATAAAATAAATGAAGATATCAAGGAAGTACTGTGGGAGTATTTTACAAATTCACGATAAACAAATCTCAAAATTTCGGGACCGATGCTTCAAAGTCAAGCTCTAACCGTTTGCTTGCTACATCCCTAGAGAAAATCGATTTAAGTCATCTTCAGGTTGGCTGTACAGTTGTAAAAGACGACACAATGTAGCGAGGAAAGAGATTTGCGGGAAATCCTAAGATATGGACGAAAGTATAGTTTGTGTGTGAAAACCGAAACGGCATACTTTAATTTCAGGATACTCGTCTAAGAGACATTTTTAACGTTGAAGAAACGGGCTGTTTTTTTTATTTTTGCTGTCGAAATCTCTCGTACATACCATAATCTAAGATTGGTTAATATTTTTGTTTTGTTTTTTATAATGCGGAATTTTTTTCTAATGTGGAAAAATGCTCCCTTGTAATTTATCTTTGAACAAGTTTTACTGTATTATTTTTAATCAAATTTTTAAATCACATCACGGGGAAATTATTCTATGGGCCTATACTTACCTCTCTTTCATTTTGTTTTTAAAGAATTTAGAAAGATATTAATACAACAAAAGATGAACAGGATGCATTTGTGCTGAAATATATGTACATCCAACAACCAAAACGGCCAAATCTTGATCCAAATGAAATTCAAACTACATAACAGGTATCTGTGAGATATGTTGCAAGACAAAATGATAGTATGATACACGTGTGTAAAGTCTTTCGTGAAAATAACAGATGTTTCTCGAACAGACTTACTCTTATTGCACGACACTTTTTGAATGCCGGTTCATCATTTAAAGAAACTAGGGGAGGGTCCCGTCAAACACCTGCACAACAGCAAGTCACAGATAATATTATAAAACAATTCAGAAGTACAAGTGTGGAGAAATACATTACAGTAACGATAATTGAACACGATCATACTTGCTACCTTGACTTAACATCAATGTTATGCTTCTTCATTTCTATAGAAAACAAGAGCAGGTATAAAGACACAAGTGTTCTCATTCTAATTTCAAAACAATATTTTATAATCAGTTCAATTTAGGTTTCCGTAACCCTCATTCTGACACCTGCTCAATCTGTAAGTCACTACTGATGGCATCAAAGAATACAAGTGATCTGGAGAAAAAGAAAAGGTCACAAAATGAATAACAATGAAAGAGCCAGCAGATTATTTTCAGATTATGAAATAAAGTGATGAATCGGCTAGAGATGTAATATTCAACATGCAACAGAATCAGTCAGTGCTGAATATGTCTATATGTCTATTCGTGAAGCTTTCTATTCGAGGCAAGCTTGGATCTACAACACTTGTAAAATGAGAAATAGAAAAGGCTGATATAAACTTCTTATACCTGGTTAGAGGGGCAAGTGAATTACGTTCTGCAGCAAGAGACTATCTTCCAGAACGTGAAACAAATATTTAAAGAATGAAGGGATAATTTAATTGACCGTTCGTTTGTTTTTAGAATTTGTCAAAAAACAAAAATAATACAATGATGGCAACGGTAGCAAGCCTTTTAGTTAAATACAAAGTTATACCGGAAGTCACCATTTTTTCCCCAAACGTGGGAATCATTTTATGCCAATGGACAGGGTGTTCGGGAATATTGAAACGAAATACAGGCAGAAAGTAGAATTAATAACTCTAACAGACTATTAATGACATTGTCAAATTATAGGGAGATGATTGGGATGTATATGATCTAAAATAAATATCAAGTGAAATGTTAAAAATGAAACTTCCCTCCTTAAGACTCAAAAAATCGAGTTTTGTAGTACACTAAAATCAACTTCGATGGGCTGCAATTATTTCGGATAAATATACTTTTACTGGACTGTTAACAGAGTGGAATTTCTAAGGCCAGAGAAAAAATACTTGGCTATGGGTGATGCTGTTCTATTGAAATAAGAAAATAATATCAGCAAAAAGAAGATTGTAGATATTAAGAAACTGAGGTCTTATTTTGAGATTCCAGAGAGTGCTAAAACATTCTACGAAACCATCTTTCAAAAAAACAAAACAAAACAAAGAAAGTAAAAAAAAAAACAGTAAGTCATCTATTGCTGTAGACTGGTATGTTGGAGAAAGTGAATAATTTAGTATACTGTGTGCCAGTCTATGTTTTATAGACTAATATAAGCCTGCTTATAGAAGCCTTTTCGTGCCATCTTATTAATGTTATTATTTATTATATTATTTACACTTTTCCCGTAAACTTAGTTCTGGTTACCAATTATAATTTGTCCAAAAATAATATTAAAACACCAAAATATTTAATATGAATTTATAATTTTGTATTGTATTTATTGGTGATACCGTTTTCAAATTTACAATAACATTAAGGAATGTGCTAAGTTGCAGTGAGCAAGTTTTGAAAACAACTGTCGAAATAAAAATGTTTGTAAGACAAATACCACTGAATTAAATTAGATTTCAAAAAAATAATGTGTTAGAAGCCCTCTGGCCCTGCAATTGATAAGATGTAGAGCACAAGTTGCATCCATAAACAATTTGTCTCTATTCAGTTTTTTTTTGTGTCTCCTGAAAAAATTGTTTTTTTTTTTTCTTTTCAGTTAGCAAGTTTTGAGAAAAAGGTCCTCAATTGTAATCCACTTCTTAAGTTGGGTGCGCCTGCTTAGCGGAGTTACATAACCCCAACGATACGGTTGGTGTTGAATGATAATTAAACGCCAGGATAGTCCTTAAACAAAAACTTAACCTAAATATAGACCATAGATAACTGCAGGAATAAATTTCTACAAAAAAAAACTTCCTGTGGTCTGACCGAGAACCGAACCTAGTACCCCATGAACTGTAGCCACAAGCTCTGGCCACTTGCCCACGAATCTGACCAACTGTCATATTGTGACTCCCTATACAATAAGCGATGCGACTTTCTTCCTCTCAGTACGTAAAGGACGTGTTTCTTATACTCATCACTAAGTATTTATAAATTTCGCTTGAAATTTCATCACTTCCCAGACCTCTGGTAACAGGCAAGCTGAATACTATTACGATTAATCAATCTACTACCAGTGCTGAGAAATATTTTTGAGAAACGTGTCTTGGTAATCTGAAAACTGAAGTTATAGAAAAAAATAGATCGAATTATTATAAATTTAGCTCTAGATATTGACACAATACACCGATCAGATAGCTAGTCTGGTTGACCAAATTATGAGGTGACAGGTTTTAATAAAGAAAGTAGTTCCATGGCCCCTCCATGGTATCTTTACCTTGTCGTGGTGGAGTGGCTTGCGTGCCTAAATGATCCTGAGAGCTATGCCGGCGGTAGCATTGCTGCCGATAAGTTACCCATGCTGGACCGGTCGAAGGTGATAAGCCAGACGAAAAAAGTACCTTGGTCGAAAGAGTGACGATCTTTCACCGTAAAAATAGAACCGTCAAGAAATGCGGACATGGGTTCAACTGGGGTAAAATTTTCCGGAGGTCAAATAGTCCCCCATTCGGTTCTCCGGGCGGGGACTACTTCAGGGAACCTATGCCAAAGGCTCAAACATAGGGACATGTTCCTAGGAACATGGAATGTTAGGACTTTATACAATAGCGGGGCACTAGAGATATTAGCGCGGAAACTAGATAAATCGCCCTTGGATATAGTCGCTTTACAGGAAGTTAGGTGGCCAGGAGAAGGTAGTCAGGAATCAGGAAGCTTTGCATTATACTACGGGGGTGCAGAAAGACCTGCATTGGAACGGGTTTTTTAGTCAGAAGGAGGATCCTATCTGCTATCCGAGATATTAAGTTTGTTAGTGATAGGGTATCATACATAATTCTAAAGGGTAAACAACATGATTTTATAATTGTAAATGTACATGCCCCCACAGAAGATAAAGATGACAAGATCAAGGATGAGTTCTATAAAGAATTAGAATGCTTATGATAGCCTTTCACGATATCATATGAAAATTATCTTAGGAGATTTTAATGCAAAAGTGGGGCGGGAAGATATATTCAAACCAACAATAGGCAAATTCAGTCTTCATGAAGATAGTAACGACAACGGGATTAGATTAGTCACATTTGCCACATCAAAGAATCTCATTGTTAAGAGCACAACATTTCAGCATAAGGATATTCATAAATACACCTGGACGTCCCCAGATGGAGAAACTCGGAACCAGATAGATCATGTATTAGTGGATAAACGCTGGCACAGTAGCATAATCGATGTTAAATCAGTTAGAGGGACAGACTGCAATTCGGATCATCATCTGGTCAGAGTGAAAATCAGACAACGGCTATCGCTTATGGCAGGAACAAATGCTAAAGATGATTCTGTAAAATTTGAATTAAAAACTTGAAAAATGCTGAAATGCGCAAGAATACCAAATCAAAATTGCTAATAGATTTGAAGTACTGGAATCTTCCGATGACAATGTGGCAAACGAAGAAGAAACTGATATAAATAAAGAATGGGAGGCTATAAGAGATACTATTTAATTGTCAGCATCAGAAAGTGTTGGTTGTTTAAAAAAGAGGCAAAACAAGAAATGGTTTGATGAGGAATGTGCCGACATTGTAAAGAAAAGAAAGCTAGCATAAATGAAATGGTTACACGAGCCAAATAAGGTAAATTTAGAGCAATTGGGTAGTATTAGACGGGAAACCACCAAGCTACTTAAGAGTAAAAAGAGGGAATATTTGAGAGAGAAGATTAATGATCTTGAAATGAATGCAAAAAATAGGAACATTAGAGAATTATATCAGGCAATTAGCATAGAGAAGAAAGGGTTTCAGGCTAGAACAAACATAATTCGGAATGAAAATGGGGATATGATTGCAGATTCCAGGACTATATTAAATAGATGGAAAAGTTACTTTAATCAGCTATTAAATGTACATACAGAAGAGGACATTGAGGAGGATAATTTACAGACAGTAGAAATGCTAGTCGCAGAGCCAAGTGCATTAGAGGTCGAAATGGCGATTGAAAAATTGAAGATGTATAAAGCATCAGGTTCAGATGAGATCCCAGCAGAACTGATAAAATCAGGGGGAGAAAAATTGATGGACAAGATACGCTGGTTGCTTAGTATGATTTGGGAAAAAGAAGCTCTTCCAGATGAATGGAAGGAATCAATTATCGTACCAATTTATAAGAAAGGAGATAAAACTGATTGCAACAACTACAGGGGCATCTCATTACTTTCAACTTCGTACAAAATTCTAACAAATATATTAGTAAGCAGACTTACTCCCTATATTGATGACATTGTAGGAGATCATCAATGTGCATTTAAAGAAACAGGTCTACAACAGATAAGATTTTTAGTATAAGACAGATTTTAGAAAAGAAATGGGAATATAATGGTACTGTACATCAACTGTATGTAGACTTCAAAAAAGCATATGATTCAATTAAGAGGGAGAAGTTATATAGTATCCTGCTGGAGTTCGGAATTCCTAAAAAGTTAGTTAGACTTATACGAATGTGTCTAAATGGCACAAAGAGTAGGGTGCGTGTAGGCAAACAGTTTTCGGACACTTTTGAAATCCAGAATGGGTTGAAGCAAGGAGATGCACTATCTCCTCTACTATTTAATTTTGTACTAGAGCATGCCATTAAATCTTTAGAGAATGAGGAAGGCTTACAACTCAATGGTATTAATAAGCTGTTAGTTTATGCTAATGATGTAGTACTACTGGCCGATAGCGAGGAGATACTAAGTACAACGGGCACACACTATTGAGTAACACTAAGAAATTAGGACTGGAAGTAAATATCAATAAAACTAAATATATGGTCACACATAGAAATCCATTAAATAATGGAAATGGACAGCTAATGACAAATGAGGGAAATTTTGAGGAAGTGGCTGAATTCAAATACCTAGGAACAATAATCACAAATAGGAATGAGATGCACAAAGAAATTAAACATAGGCTCAAATTCCGGAAATGCATGCTATTACGCATTGCAGAGGCTCTTGATGTCCCAACTCCTTTCAAAAAACGTTAAACTGAAAATATATAAAACAATTATTCTACCAGTTATATTATATGGGTGCGAAACATGGACTCTTACTTTAAGAGAGGAAAGGGGATTACAAGTATTTGAGAATAAAGTACTTAGGAAAATTTTTGGACCAAAGAGAGATGAACAGACAGGTGAATGGAGAAGACTACATAACAATGAACTACATGGTCTTTACAGGAAGCCAGATATAATAAGAATAGTTAAGTCTCGTAAGCTGCGATGGGCAGGACATGTTGCACGTATGGGGAATGCTATTATTTTAATCTTCATTGCAATTCCCTCCCTGCGACTTCTTTACCTTATAGATGAAATTAACAGACCAGCAGTCACATTAAAAACTATTGGAATGAAAGACTTGCATGGAAGCTTCTTGTAGGAAAGCCAGAGGGAAAACGCCCAGTTGGTAGACCAACAATGAGGTGGGAGAATAACATTAACTATGATTTGAGGGAAGTAGATTATACAGGGAATGATTGGAAAGCATTAGCTCAGGATAGGGATGTATGGAGAGCTTATGTCCGTGCGGCCATGAACCTACGGGTTCGATAGTGCCAGTGAGTAAGTAAGTAAGTTAGTTCCGTGGCTGAATTCCGTGACAGTGAAAAGCTTTCGGTATGACTTGGATAAATCGACTTATTTAAAAATTAATCAAATTTAATATTTCGGTTCCTCATTATAAACTTATTTCTAAATACCTCAATCAGCTCATGGCGGGAGTCCCATGGAGAGCCCTTTCACCCACATTGTACAAAATGTATATATCAATCTCTACTGTTCCACATATCCATACCGCTTCCATCGCCAACGATACCAGTATCTACTTCCATTCCTCCTTCCGAGCTCTTACTCAAAGTATTCGTATATTCCAAAATGCCCCTAAATCTGACCTATCTTGGATTCATACTCGAATCATCAAGATAAATGGAACCGTAACTCAGGTGATCCTTTTTCATAAATCTCCAAACTTTCACCTACCCACATTATCTTGGGGCTCACATTCTCCGCCTGAAACATTCAGTTAAGTATCGTGGATTTTACTTGGATTCAAGACTTACAGTACGTTCAAAATTAATATTCGACACTTTTTTTCAAATAATCAAACACTACGATATCACTATTATATCCATTTTTCAAGTCGCCAACATTGTCTCATAGGAACAAGCTTACACTTTATCAGGCTGCTGTACGGCAGTGAGGTATCCTCAAAATAGATAGATAGATGGAAAGCTCTGCGGCCATCACTTAACTGTTGGCGGTGAGCGATCAATTTTGGTCCTCCTTAATAGGTAGAACCCCGGGTTCCTGTAAAATACATATCTAAGCTTCATGTAAAATACATTTTTTACAGGAACCCGGGGTTCTACCTATTAAGGAGGACCAAAATGGATCACCGGCAACACTTAAGTGATGGTCGCAGAGCTTTCCATCTACCTATCTATCTATTTGAGGATACCTCACAGCCGTACTGCAGTCTGATAAAGTGTAAGCTTGTTCCTATTAGACAATGTTGGAGACATGAAATAGGAATTTAATCTTCGTTGCTTGTCACAAAAATAAAGTACCAGTAATTCAAAACAAAGCCTCGAAATTATATTTTAGACCTCTATATAAACGAGGATATCTAAGCTTCCTGCCGTAGCGTATATTCTTTGTATTGCGACTATAATATATAACAAAGACAGACATATATTTAATCACATCACTCCCCACAATACCACTTAGTTCGCAATATAGGGCATATGCAATAGCGACGTTCTGTTTATCGAAACTTATGTTTTAGACAAAATTCCCTTTGATGGACTCACCTATGTAAAATGTGAAACGTGCCCTCTCCAGGAATAGCGAGTCATTCGATGTGTTGTGGGCCTTCCGACCCTCGGTCCATCGGCAGTGCATTTTACGGTGCCCTATTTTAGGGTGGAAACACCCACATTTTACCCGATTCATCGACTTGTCAGGCAGAACAGAACATGTCGCCTAGTACACCAATTTAAGTGCCACAAACCAAAAACTGATATTGAGTTAACAATGTAGAATAAATAATTCAGTAACCAAAATCTGGTCTCGAGATAAACTAATAAGGAAACTAACTGTCAATCATTGTTTGCCGAAAATTACCTTAATATTTTCTGAGATTCGTTGTGACGGCCGTGTCTAAATATAATCTGCCATTTTTAACTGCAAGGCTCATAAATTATTGTCAGAATTCAGCAATGATAACCCGCTATGTATAGCAGATAGATGTGCCTGCTTGACATAGAGCGAAGTAGAGTGTGGTAGTTGCGGCGCGGACGGCATGTAGTAATGGTTATCCATGGGAGAAGTTGTATTACTTACATGTAGAAAAAAAAATTATAATAAAGGAAAATTTGCAATTGCTTGCCTCAATGGAATATTGTGGGATAAAAATATAAGTAATAAAAATAAAATGAATATATATCATACAATTGTTAAAAGCATCATTACTTATGGAGCAGAACTTTGGCCATTAACAACAAAAACAAATAATTACCTTTTGGCAACGGAAATGGATTTTATACGAAGGGCCGCAAGAATTTCAAGAAGAGAAAAAATTAGAAACTCAGTTATAAGGGAGAAAATCAAGATTGAAGACACTATTTTAGATTATATTAAAACTCAGCAATTAAGATGGTACGGACATGTCCAGCGAATGGAAGAGGATCGACTACCAAAATCTGTTTTGGAATGGAAATCTGAGGGAAGACGAAGCAGAGGAAGACCTAAAACCTCCTGGAGTCAGGGAATATGGTTATATATGAAGGAGAAACATCTACTACCAGGAGATTGGATGGACCGACAAAATTGGCTGTTAGGAATCGGACGATGTCAAAGACATTAATCAACCGATGATCTATCTATCTAGTTTAAAATTAGAGAATTGGCGCTGGAGTTTAGTACCTTGCAGTTAAAAGCAGCACATTTTTTGACATTGGTTTGATACATGACAACATTTCTCTTGGAGAAGTTTCAAAGTATGTTTCGACATGCAGTGGTTGACACTTCCCTTGTAAGAACATAGTGAGTAATGTAGCAATGCTAATTTGTGATGTAGGAAACGAATGTAACAAAACTTCTGGAAACGCTTTTGAAGGAGTCTGAGTGTCCGTATCCTCTTGTGTCCCGAAGGACAGTTTATATACTCATTTTTCTGCCACGGAACTACTTTCTTTATTAAAACATATGCTTTCACAACTTGCTCAACCAGACTTGCTATCTGAAGCGGTGTATTTGTGTCAATTTCTACAGCTAAATTGATTATTAGATCATATTTGTATTGTCTATAACTTCAGTTTTCAGACTACCAAAATACGTTTCTCACAAATGTTACTCAGCACTGGTAGTAGATTGATAGATCTTAAGTTTCAGCTGCCTGTTACCAGAGGTCTGGGAAGTGATGGAATTTGCAAATAGTGAGGAGTACAAGAACTTTGTCCTTTACCTACCCAGAGGAAGAAAGTCGCTTTGCTTAATGTTTAGTTGACCAGATTCGTGGACTAGTGGTCAGAGCTTATGACGAAAGTTCATGAGGTCTCAGGTTTTTTGAGAGCCAAATAAAAAAGAGCTTTTATGGCGGGTCCTGAATTGAGACTTTGTCAATTATAATTTTATTTTCACGTAGAATCGGTTGTTGGGGGTCTAAATAACACTTTTCTTCAAGGTACAAAAAAATACGGGGCATTTAAACGGCTTTCGTGTAAGGTACCACACGTTTGGCCTCAATAAAGTTTTTGTGTTTCAATTAATACTGCTATCTAAATACTGCAGTTGAATATGTTATGGTAATATTATTTATACGGAATATCCAGAAAGCATATCCGCCTTGTATTGCATTCCATGATATTTTTTAGTCTTTTTCGTTCTCCCGTTCCTATTGCAGAATTTATTTCACAATAGAAACAAATAGTCTCTTTATGGTTAGCATATAATGACGATGCTCCACTGAATGAGGTTACGAGATGAAAATTAATTAAGTTCATTGTATTATAAGTCTTCTAAAGGTCTGTACCAATAAGTACCATATCGCTCTGTGACAGAATTCTGACCTCGTCCTCAATCTTGACATTATGACAAATTGAGAGATTGAGAAATCTGAGTTTTGTCCATTATAGTGGCTCCAAACATACGCTGTCACAAACGTATATATTTTTAAGGAGGAGGGTTGACGAAGTATCAAACATATATTTTATCGGACATTTTTAAAGTTATGAGAGGTCTTTCTCAGAAGTATATCTACGATAGTGTCGGATTTAATCTATGTGAGTATACTTTAAAACCATATAATCTTGTCCAACGGTTGCGCAGTATACTCCAATTATATAGATATATACTCCCATATATTAGTTTGAAAAGGGATGATAGGTTATTTATCGTAGCTATGATACAGTATTGTAAGTCAACTTTATCTTACTCATGTCTTTGTTATAATTTTAGAGTCTGTTAAAATATGGGCTCACTTTAGTGATAATATGAGAGTGCAGTATCAGAAGCTTCAATTTTTAATTTTCCTTTTTATGTTCTTGTAGTTTTTAAAAGTTGTACCTGTCAAAGCTTGGATTTTATCTTACGGTAAAGGTTCATGTGTAAATATTTTATTAGTCTTAGGAGTCATTATGTGGGTTTATAAAAATTAAAATATAATATAGATACCTGATATCTCAATTGTCCTAAACGTTGTAAGGTTATAAAATATCAGAAGGCCATTCGGAACATATGTTCCATCTTCAACTCGTATATTGGTACTGACTGTTGTTTGTAAGAATTTTGTTAAGAGAGGTCATGTCATAGGGTGTGTTCCCGTTAAGTAAGTGTGTGTCCTTGACTTACTTTAATATCTCAATTTTTTTCGAGGACACTGATTTTGAAGTTGTTATTTTCTATATGAATGTTACATTTTTGATTGTATTGCAATTATTACCTGATTCTATAATATAATTCGCAAAACTGGATTTATCCTTATCACATCTGAAGACCATAATGTGTTCATTAAATCGTGGATTCAAATTTGTTGTTGTTCTGCCAAAATAACGTTTTTCACGGATATAGCATTATAGTTTGTAAACACCCTTGTTTTTAAAAATATCTGTTCCTTCTATTTTATTTTAAATTATGTTATTTAATGTATAGTATCGTCTGTAAGCAATTCTTTTATATTTTCAAGTTGCTGTGGTTTTTGCGAGTATATGTAAGAGCTAACCACTTAATTTTATTTTCGTCAATATTCTTATTTACTGTTCTTATATTTGTTTTTTTGTTTTTTGTTTTTGCTTTTTGATTAGTTTATCAATCATTTGTTCGTTGTATCCATTTTTAGAAGCAATGGATTTATATTAGTTTTTCATCATCTTGATCTTATGTCAGGAGAAAATAATTACAGAGTTATATTGTTATCAGTAAGATTTATAGCTCTATGTTTCGAATCTATTTATATATTGTAATACAATAATTACGATTAAGATAAAATAGTTACCAATTTAAGTAATTATGATCATACATATACGATAATTGAATGGGTGTAGAACGTCAATCGAAACTATGAACATTTTCAAAGTTTGGACATTATAATGTTCCTAAAATATGTAACATATTTTTATACTATAATTCGTGGTAGTATTCATACATTGGGGTCTCCATAATGAATATCACATGCATTCTGGATATCTTTATACATTTAACATTACTTGTAATTAACAAAAAATACCCAAGAGACATGGCAGTTTCTCTCCATTCTGTAGAAGTATTTTGAAATATTTATAGACGTCATAATATTTTTTTGACAGATAAGTATGAAATTACTTTATAATAAGGTACTTAATGAATGCGTTTCCTTCAGCACCCCCCGAAAGTTGTCCATTTGGTTCATTTGCCTTTTTAAAGCTAGCATTATATCTACACAGAAAACATTATGTTCTTGTTGGTGATCTCAAAGTAATTAATTTAAAATACGAATGAAGTCAACTCTAGGTAATTTCAGTAAAATAATTTTAGTGAAACAATTTACCTGCTTATACTGGGATTAAATTGTAACAATGTTGATATGTCTCAATTACTGATATTTCATCATGTATAGACAGATGTATAAAAATGTGGTCAGCATCCCACACATTGTATTGTTTTCTCATTCTGGAAACTGCACTTATTCTTGACCCAAATTAACTCATTATTCTGCTTGCATACCTGTTCTCATATTGGACGAAATGTCTAGAAATAATTAGGGACCTATTGATCGTGGGTACTGTCGCTCTGCGGAAAGGCATGAAGCCTTAAACAGCTTGGTTGTGTTGTCTGACTTATATTATTTTAAATTATTTAAAATAGTTATTAAAATTAATGGGAATACCATCTTATATTTATCATTTTTTGACTTATTTCCTAAGGAATAATTTTCATTTGCAGGGATAGGCCCTACTTTAATTTTTAAATTGTTTTTTTTTAACGAATTCAGAACAAAAGAGGTTATTGTGGCTAATCTCAACTAAATATTTAAAGAATCACGTAGTAGGCACTAAAACAAGCTATGACAAAACTGAATATGTGTGTGTGTGTGTGTGTGTGTGTGTGTGTGGTTTCTAATGACCGCAAGAGTTATTTATTTTGAAACAAACTCGAAATTTAGAAATACATTTTTAAAAATAATAACGTATATTAACTAGCAAAATCGGACCAATTGGATCTCTAGAATCGAATATCTAAAAAATGTATGGATCTAGAAGTTTTTTATTCTATTATTTTCAAAGAAACTCTGCACATGCCATTGAAACAAAAATAGTAAATCTGTTTTCTCGAAACTCAAAATTATATAAAACACTCTAACAGATGTCATGTTTGTTTTTTCGCGATATAACTATAGCCTAGTCCTAAAAGGGTAACATATAATTTAATTAATTCTTAAACTGGCAAAGCGTCCTATAAAATTCATTGGTTTAGGGCGGAATTCATGGTTGTCGTATTAAAAATAAGCAATAAGGGTTTGCTTATTATATGTAAACATTTATATTAATTTTGGGTTCATAGACAACACTTATTGCCATGTAACGAGGGTTTATTTTGAGTTGCCGCACATGACGTTATAACAGATACTGGCTACAGAGTAAGTCCCCTATGAAATGGTTCTTGTTAGGTTAATAGAAGACAATTTTTTTAGAAGTTTAGTTGCTAAAGCACTACGTTGTTTATATAATTTAAGCTGATAACAGATTTTCTGAAAAGGAAATCTCTGAAATCGAACGGTTATTGATTCAAGAATTTATTTTAAATTATAGAAGTTGTAACTGTAACATTTCAAAAAATATAACTATTTATATATCCATCATATACCCCAATTAGATAGTGTAACTGTCACAGGATTGATGATCGGGCAACAGATACTATACCAGAATTCTAAATTAAATTTTGGAATTCCTTAGATTTGGACAGAGTGTATCTTTCTAAAATAGCCATCGTTGCCATTACAGGATCAATTTCAATTTTAAGAAACCATATTTATAAAATTTTATATATTATATTATGAATACATCAATTACAATTAGAAATTTTTTGAAATGTATTTACAAAATGTATTTAATCTATTTCGAAAATTATTTGTCTATATCAGTTTGTCCTTGCGGCAATCCTCTGATGAGGAAAGTTGTATCTAATAAAAAACTGTAACAAATAACTTACCCCAACTTTTTGTGTGTTCATTTTATCTAGCATATGTTATCGAAACGTAAAAGTTCAGTAAGTTAATAATTTTTCTTCATTTTATACTCAATTTTAAATGTTTGTATTGGATAGCTGTGATCAGTTATCACTCTCGTGAATTTGCAATAGCCTACGTCTTTTCTTTAAAAAAGTTATGTCTACTACAATATAACTGTAATATAGTATTGTGACTATGTTATGAGAAATAAGCCTTATATCAACATGAAGTAACTATAATGCATAAAATCGTAATGCTATGAACATAGCTAACAGGGATGGGAGTTATAGCCCTCTGTTATATTCAATATTTTGGTTTATTAAGGCATTAAAATGTCTGGAAATGTGGCCTTTTAAAACGATATATTTTATTAAAATGCAGTTATATTTATATATACTTCAATTCGGTTTAACAAACTCCACGAAAACCTAAATCAATCTCGGTAACCATTTTGAAAATATTTAATTTTAGGGATCAGTTAAGGGTGCTGATAAGCTTGTCTTAAGAAATTCCTCATATATGAATGACGAACAACATGACCATAAGTAAACACTTAACGAACCACCCGCCAGCATTGAATTTATTTAATACTCTTAGTAAAACAATGGAAAAATGAAGCTGTAGAAATTATTTAATTTTGAATCAAATTATACAGGAATATGAAATAATATATAAAAATTAAAAACTAATTGAATGCTACTAAGAATACGAAATTATTAAAAAACACTGGTGACAAGGCCAAGAAGTAATTAATTGACGTTTTAGCGTCCGTAGAATAAGAAGATTAAAAGTAAATTATTGTTAAAAGTATTGGTTTTCACTGCAATTCGACACATTAAATTAAGCTGACATAATAAATTTAGTGCGCCAATTAACGAGGCAACGAAATGTATACATATATATATTTATTTATTTATTTATTTATTGTGTAAACCAGCAAAATCACTCAATAAAATCTATTTGCTGAGTAATTAACTCAGTTTGCGCAGATTCCTGCGTCACAGAATTTTGTAGACAATAATTATTATTAGTGAATAAATATCACTGTTTTTACTCCCCATCAGCCAGCTTGAGTGGGGTACTGGAGTAAGGAAGGGAAAATATAGACCAATAGAACGTTGGTTGTATAGATTAAGAAAAGGTGGGATAGTAAGAAATTTTAATGAAGAGAATGCATTGCATAGAGACATGTAGCGACAAATCGAATTAAGTTGAGAGAAAACCTAAGTAGTGTGGAATATTCCTAATAGAAAATATATTTCATAAAATGGATATTTGTAGTGTTAGATATTATATTTTATAAGGACATAGTACTGAAATATCTTCAAATTTTTGGAATAAAGTTAGGCGATTGACGACCCATTTCAGTACAAAAGAGATTTCTATGAACGGCATCATGGTGCCTTAAAGAGATATATTTAGTTGCCCAGCGTACTGACATATTAAAACTATCAATTTCTGTATTATACTTTCTCATCCACTTATCACAATTTAAGTGTGTCTTCATATCGATAAGTGATCTCCTGCAATGCGTTGCAGATATCTCATTACAAAACCCATTTATCTATTTATTTTTTGAAAACCGCTTCCGTAAAGAAGCGTCTAGGTAGCAAGAGTCGTCAATAATTTAATTCTGGAACTATTTAGTATCAGACATAATTTTAAAGTAAATTTAGCACTAAAAGCAATATTAGCAGTTATTTGACTTTTTTCATACGCTTCTATTCGAATAGCCGTCTAGATCAACCCTCTTTGTTCCAAAGTCAATTTTTATTCGAACATATTTTCCCACGTACCATTAATAATTTCTTCCATGTAAAACTCATCTTGGGAATATACATATATTATATATATATATATATATACATATATTATATGGTTACAACTTTGTTCTTGAAGACTATTCAATTATCGTATCCTATATAAACGGTACTTGTTCTAAAATCAAACCCACTAAATATAATGCTTGGTTCACAGTTAGGGGCCATGGGCTGGTTCGGTTCTCTAAGGGGAAACACATTTGTTGTGGAATTTTAGTCAACATGGAACGTAGCCCACTCAGCATATAGTGAGGAATTTGGTTATCTACGATACGTAACGTCGCAAGTTGAGAAAAGTGTTATAATGCTTCAGGGCCCCGAAATACGAAATATATTTGACCCCTATACTGGCTGAATGTTGGGCCACCCTTGTGAATGCCACACTTACTTATGACGCGGACAGGTGGGTGACAGGGCCTATCGCGCCACGGAGTTTAGTTTATATTGATATTAAAAAGTGCATGGTATTCATACCATAATGAATTTGTGTCAATTTTCAACTTGCCCTACACAGGCACGGAATATAAGTGCGCAGGGTTTTAATTATGTCTTTGAAAGTATAGTAAAAATATAATATGGTTTAGGATACAAAATGTAACTTTTTGAGAAGGAACTAAGTCAGTAAATATATTGGTGTGTATCTTTTCAACAATTCCAAGGATTATTCTGACTTTTACACGGGACGGGATATCAAAGTCTTTCGTTGAATATGTTTCTGTAAAATACATAAAACACCCTTGTAATGTTGCCAAATTACCTTTACCAATATTTATAAAAAGTCCTAATATACAGTGGCTTTTCATTTCCATTCTTCAAATTAATTTATTGTAAAACAAATCATGGGATGAAAATAATTCCAAATAAAAGTCACAAACTACGTCTTCTACTGTACTCTGTGAAAATCAGAACAATATTCGCAATCCTTATTAGTTATATATATATATATATATATTTGCTCAATGTCAAAAATTTAATTACAACATATATATATATATATATATATATGTAACACTATAACGACAACACTTTTCTTATTTAATTACTGGTAAAAAGGAACATCGTACAGGTTTCGATTATATGTCGTATGAAAGAGTATCTTAAATGGTTATATATGCAAACTCTGGGTTCACAATCCCTTAATATGGGAACCACGTGTAACTCGGCATATGTCTGCACGGTAATCCAGTTCTTGCCATAATCTTTGGAGCATATCCCCAGGTACAGTGTAACTACTTCAATCTTGCGCTCGAGGTCTCGTACATTTTGTAGTAAAGGTGGTACATACACTTTATCTTTTATGTATACCCATAGGAAGAAGTGACTAGGAGTTAGATCCAGGGATATGGGAGATCATTTGTCAAGCAATATTCATTATATCCTGCACGTCCTATCCAGCGTTCAGGTAAGTCACTGTTCAGGAACTCACGAACGTCGTTATGATAATGGGGTGGTGCCCCGTCCTGATGGAGTAGAAAATTGTCAGAATACTCTTCAATTTTTGGGAACAATCACATATCAAGGTGCGTATGGGTAGTCATTGTGTACTCCAAGAAGAAGAACGGTCCGTAAAGTCTCCGCGATGACACTACGCAGAAACAGTTTACTGTGAGTGACTGACGCTCATATTCGATGAATTCGCGAGGATTGTGAGTACCCCATATTCGACAGTTATGTATGTTGTCTCTGCCATTTGTATGGAAAGTTGTTTCATCAGTATAGATTATGCGATCCACGAAGTTCTTTTCCTCGGTCATGAAGTCTTGCATTCGGCTACAAAACTCATAACACTGTTGTTTGTCATTTAGTTTGAATTGATGTAAGAGTTACAATTTATACGGCTGCATACATAGTATCTTACGGAGCGTTTTCCAAACTGTCATATTTGGAATTTGTAGCTCGCGGGATGCTCTACACACTGACTTTCACGGGCTTCTTATGAATGACTCCCTGACTCGGTAAACGGTCTCTTCACGCACTGGGAGACATTTCCTCCTTTTTTGTTTAGGACATAGTCAACAAGTAGTAACAAATTTATTGTGCCAGGCATAAATTCTGGTGGCTTGGTGCATCTTTATTGAATTGTGTCCTAAACCTCCATTGCACATCTGTAGCACTCTTGTTTTTATCAAACTCCAACACACGGAAGGCACGCTCTGCACCAGAAGTCGCCACATTAAAAACAACCCAACTGCGGAGAATGTGAAAAGTATTATTATTGCCTGTAAAAACACACGAAAACCAAAACAAATTGAGATACTTTTTCATATGACATATAAACGAAACATGTATTATATTTCGTTTTTGAGTTATTAAATAAGAAAAGGGTTACCGGACTTTAAGGACACGGTGTACATGTCATATAACTCAGAGTTGGATCGAGGCGTGAGATGAGATAAAGCCCTTATATTTATGGAGGTCTGTGAGCGACAAGGGTCCCGGCATACCACGCCAGACACACCCTTACTGGACTGATTAACGAAATTATACGAAATGGATGAGATGAGTATGGAGAAATTTTGGAAATATATTTGTGGAAGAGGAAAACGGCAGATTCTCGGAAAAAAACCTGCCAAGCTCATTCCGTCCACCACAAAACCCACTTGGAGTCTCGGTGACATCGAGCGTCTAACCGCTTGCACCACTATCCGTCCATTATAAGGTAATGTATCAATCAAATTCTGTAAGTTTGTTTGGGAAAAACATAAATTTGTGACGAAAAGTATGTAAAATATTTTATTTAATTTACCAAAAGAAATACATGCCGGTACTTTAAATGTGCGCATTATATTTCATCTACTCTGTATATTGTAAAAGAAAATAATTCAGAGAATGCATATTATATTACCTGGTGTTTTAACCAATATTCACAGTGTGATAAAAATACATTTTAATCCAAAGTGATATTTGCCAATTTTAAACAACTTATTGTATTTGACTTACATGATATTGAAGGTAGCCAGTGTTATTGACATAGTTTCTGATTAACTATCATTGCATACTTGAACGTAATCTAACTTAAACATGAGTTAATGAAAATGCAATGCGATAATAAATCCATAATGTTCACGTCATATAAAACACAATTGGACGTTTGTAATTTGATGATGTATAATTGATGCTAAACTGCTGACAATCATAGGGTCATGTATCAGTATATCATGTGCGGAAATGAAATAGACGCATTACCCGAGATATGTGGAGATGACAGCTTCAAATTCCAATACGATTCTTCACTTTCAAACATTGTGATATATTTTGTAAACAAACTCATAAATAAAATTCATAATATTATGCCAAAAGAAATATCATTTACTATGTACTACCTTACATGAAAGATAATCCTTTACTCATAGAACATAAATCTTTCAGAAGTAAAGGCAATATATTTCGCGTGAGAACAGGGAGGTATGATAATCTCCTCTTTCAGAACATGTAAAAGTCTTCCATCACTACCGTAATATTTAAGTTTAAAATACCTGAAGCTTTGAGAATATTCCATTAATGTGTGTATGTAGAGCCGCTTGTTTTATTCCAATTCGTTTTTTTAATGAAACGTCTTTAAAATTACACCGGAATACACGGGCACGAGAAGATAAATTGGAACCCAACCAAAACGCCAATATATCCTTGCCTTAATAACTCTCGGACATAGAAGTGCGGTGTCGTTTTATAGGAAATATTGACAGCTCGCTGATGCGAGCGAGTTGGCGGTGAGGCCCACAGTGCTCGTTGACAAAAACAGGAGCTCTCGCTCCTTTTCATTCAGTGTAACCGAACCTCAGTCATGGGAGCATAGTGGTTCTTACATTTGTGTTCGGGGTTTATCGAAATCGATCGATTTGAGAACAATAAGCGTATTTGGACAACATTTATACGGTATGTAAAAACTCAAATTAAGCGTGTAAAAAACTGTAGAAATTAATATGTCGGTCTCAGCCCGCGCAAGAGTAATCCGAAAATATAGATTACGTATATCGTCGGAAAGAGGAAGGAATGGGCCACACAAAGGTACTCCATTGTCGGGTTCCGACCTAGCGAGTTTGTTTCGTTAGCGTCGCAAATCTGATACGGCGCGCACAGTGTACGACATTGTGAGTACCTCTACCGCTACTGTATGCGAACAAATCGACATAGCGAGTGAAGATACTGCCCGTGGATCTGTCGAAGTGTGTCCCAGGTGATGTCAAAATTATGCGATGCAGGCAGAGGACAAACGCTTTAAAAGGGTATTAGAAAAAATTCACGCACAATTAATGTTTCGTTTTCATTTTAATTCAGTGTACTAAAAGGGATTGGCTGACAGACGTTTCACATTAAACCTACGACGGCAATGCTCCCCGATTCAGCCCCCGCCGATGTTTTATCTAATCAGCAATACGACTGATATAGTTATGGAAAAAAAAACGAACAGGCTAAAATACATTCTTAATTTCGCTCATTTTTAGATATGTCTATATTTGGCCCAATACTCACGACCGCTATAAAATCATTCAGGAATTAATTTCTGTGTATACATAATTTTTTAGGAACATAATTTAACCATCCAAAATGTATGAAATAATTTAATCTTATTTATTGAATGTATTTTCTATTCACTCTATATATGTGTACATGATACAGACAGTATAAATATAGGATATAGGCCTATATATATATATATATATATATATACATATATTAATCCTAACTAATTAACACATACACGCATATATATGTATATATATATATGTGTGTGTGTGTGTGGTGTGTGTGTGTGTGTGTGTGTGTGTGTATGGATTAGTCAAGGTTAAAATTTCGATATTCATTTTCATTCATAGTAATTCTGCCCAAAGGCAGGACCTTCACTGCAATCATAGCATTTTCATGCTATGCTTGCAGCTTTACTAGGGAATGTTAGGTGTGGTAGCTTCCCGTTGCTTTCCACACCGGTGAAGATGATAATGATAAGGATGATGATGATGATGGCCATATGATTTCGGGGACCCTTTGGGCCTTAACGTTTTCCTGACATTTGTCTTACAGGTGAGGAAAACCCCGATAAGTACCTCACCCACAAAAACTACCCCGACCGGGGATCGAACCCGGGCCCGCACGCTACCTCGAGACCACAGCGGTGGACAATTTCGATATATGTTTACGAGACTATTTGGAATGGTTTAAGGCATATTTTTTTTTCCTTACTTGTCCACATTTCAGCGGATAGTTCATATGTTTATATGTTTCAGAAAATAGAACATGTCTTTTTATTGAACTGAACGTTTTATTTTAAATGTGTTCCATCTTATAAAGGTTTTTAAGTTATTCTTGTCAAGTTATCGTATAACATTTATTTTTCTAGTATCTGTATATGAAATGTGGATTCTAGAGAATCTATAGAATGTTGAAAATATGTTGTGTGTTATTACAAATTTTTTTTAAAGCTGAGTCTGAGTTTTGACAATGTCAAACAATGACCTGTGACTGTAGAATGCCTCACTCCTTACCACAGCAATGCTATTAGCAGTGCATCTGTATATAGGTTACAAGATACAAAGATTTAGCGTAACACATTCTATTCGGTAAGTTCATGAATTACGCTGTTCTGCATTTTAAAACCTATTTCTTGTTCTTTTAATCTGATAGGTGAATATAGACGGATTGTTTTGTGCTGAATTCGAAAATGATCTCAATTTTCTCCCAACAGGTCACCTTTTCAAATTATTCATGAATAACTAGAAATGAAATTTTAGCTTTGCGAAACGTAATAACAATTATTTTCAACAAGAATTTGGGTGAAAAACTAGGCATGAATTTGTTATTTACCACTAATTCATCATTGGTTTTTTATAATAAACAATAATTATAAGCACATTCTTAACCGTGCCCTCCATGGTATCTTTACCTTGTCGTGGTGGAGTGGCTTGCGTGCTTAAATGATCCTGAGAGCTATGCCGGCGGTAGCATTGCTGCCGATAGGGGTACCCATGCCGGACTGATCGAATGTATTAAGCCAGACGAAGAAAGTACCTTGGTCGAAAGAGTGAAGATCTTTCACCATAAAAATACAACCATCAAGAAATGCGGACATGGGTTCAACTGAGGTAAAATTTTTCGGAGGTCAAATAGTCCCCCATTCGGTTCTCCGGGCTGGGACTACTTCAGGGAACCCGTGCCAATGGCTCAAACAAAGGGACATGTTCCTAGGAACATGGAATGTTAGGACTTTATAAAATAGCGAGACACTAGATATATTAACGCGGGAATTAGATAAATCGCCCGTGGATATAGTCGTTTTACAGGAAGTTAGGTGGCCAGGAGAAGGTAGTCAGGAATCAGGAAGCTTTGCATTTTACTAAGGGGGTGTAGAAAAACCTGCATTTGGAACGGGTTTTTTGTCATAAGGAGGAACCTATCCACTAACCGAGATTTTAAGTTTGTTAGTGATAGGATATCATACATAATTCTAAAGGGTAATCGACATGATTTCATAGTTGTAAATGTATATGCTCCCACAGAAAATAAAGATGACAAGACAAGATTCTATGAAGAATTAGAATGCTTATTTGATAGACTTTCACGATATCATATGAAAATTGTCTTAGGAGATTTTAATGCAAAAGTGGGGCAGGAAGAAATATTCAAACCAACAACAGGCAAATTCAGTCTTCATGAAGATAGTAACGACAACGGGGTTAGATTAGTCACATTTGCCACATCGAATAATCTCATTGTTAAAAGCACAACATTTCAGCGTAAGGATATTCATAAATACACCTGGACGTCCCCAGATGGAGAAACTCGGAACCAGACAGATCATGTGTTAGTGGATAAACGCTGGCAGAGTAGCATCATCGATGTTAGATCAGTTACAGGGACAGGCTGCAATTCGGATCATCATCTGGTCAGAGTGAAAATCAAACAACGGCTATCGCTTATGAGAGGAATAAACGCTAAAGATGATTCTGTAAAATTGGAATTAAAAAACTTGACAAATGATGAAATGCGGCAAGAATGTCAAATCAAAATTGCTAATAGATTTGAAGTACTGTAATATTCAGATGACAATGTGGCAAACAAAGAAGAAACTGATATAAATAAAGAATGGGAGGCTATAAGAGATACTATTAAATGTCAGCATCAGAAAGCATTGGTTCTTTAAAAAAGAGGCGAAACAAGAAATGGTTTGATGAGGAATGTGCCGACATTCTAAATAAAAGAAAGCCGGCAAAAATGAAAGAGCCAAATGATGTACATTTAGAGCAATTGAGTAGTATTACACGGGAAACAACCAAGTAACTAAAGAGTAAAAAGAGGGAATATTTGAAAGAGAAGATTAATGATCTTGAAATGAACGCAAAAAATAAGGACATTAGATAATTATATCAGGGAATTAGGATAGAGAAGAAAGGGTTTCAGGCTAGAACAAACATAATTCCGAATGAAACGGGGATATGATTAGAGATTCCAGGAGTATATTAAATAGATGGAAACGTTACTTTAATCAGCTATTAAAGGTACATACAGAACAGGACATTGAGGAGGATAATATACAGACAGCAGAAATTCTAGTCGCAGAACCAAGTGCATTAGAGGCTGAAATGGCGATAGAAAAATTGAAGATGTATAAAGCATCAGGTTCGGATGAGATCCCAGCAGAACCGATAAAATCAGGTGGAGAAAAATTGATGGACAAGATACGCTGGTTGCTGAGTACGATTTGTGAAAAAGAAGCTCCTCCAGATGAATGGAAGGAATCAATTATCGTACCAATTTATAAGAAAGGAGAGAAAACTGAATGCAACAACTACAGGGGCATCTCATTACTCTCAACTTCGTACAAAATTATAACAAATATATTAGTAAGCAGACTTTCTCCCTATATTGATGACATTCTAAGAGATCATCAATGTGCATTTAGAAGAAGCAGGTCTACAGCAGATCAGATTTTTAGTATAAGACAGATTTTAGAAAATAAATGAGAATATAATGGTACTGTACATCAACTATATGTAGACTTCAAAAAAGCATATGATTCAATTAAAGGGAGAAGTTATATAGTGTCCTCCTGGAGTACGGAATTCCTAAAAAGTTAGTTAGACTTATACGAATGTGTCTAAATGGCACAAAGAGTAGGGTGCGTGTAGGCAAACAGTTTTCGGACACATTTGAAATCCAGAATGGGTTGAAGCAAGGAGATGCACTATCTCCTGTACTATTTAATTTTGTGTTAGAGCATGCCATTAAATCTAATGACAAATGAGGGAAATTTTGAGGAAGTGGCTGAATTCGAATACGTAGGAACAATAATCACAAATAGGAATGAGATGCACAAAGAAATTAGACATAGGCTCAATTGTGCAAATGCGTGTTATTATGCATTACAGAGACTCTTGATATCCCAACTCCTTTCAAGAAACGTTAAACTGGAAATATACAAAACTGTTATTCTACCAGTTATATTATATGGGTGCGAAACATGGACTCTTACTTTAAGGGAGGAAAGGAGATTACAAGTATTTGAGAATAAAGTACTTAGGAAAATTTTTGGACCAAAGAGAGATGAACAGACAGGTGAATGGAGAAGACTACTTAACAGTGAACTACATGGTCTTTATAGGAAGCCAGATATAATAAGAACAACAGTTAAGTCTCGTGACTGCGATGGGCAGGACATGTTGCACGTATGGGGAATGAAAGACTTGCGTGGTAGCTTCTTGTAGGAAAGCCACAGGGAAAACGGCCACTTGGTAGACCAAGAATGAAGTGGGAGATTAATATCAACTATGATTTGAGGGAAGTTGATTATACAGGGAATGATTGGAAAGTATTAGCTCAGGATAGGGATGTATGGAGAGCGTATGTCCGCACGGCCATGAACCTATGGGTTCGATAGTGCCAGTGAGTAAGTAAGTAAGCATATTCTTAACCTTATCCCAATATTGCATTTGAAATTTCCATCTCTTTCACCTTCTCTTTGACATGTTGAGCAGTCTCTTTTTAACATCGAGCAATAGGCAGCCATCGTGTTAACACACCATTTCCCTTGATACCTCATTTCCATATTTTTTATATCCTGGTTAAATCTTTCACCCTGTTCCTCACTAAAATCTCCTAAATTATCAGGGAAATAATTTATATGGGAATTAAGAAAATGTATTTTGTTGCAACCAATCTGTTTGAAATATTCTAGCTTGACTCTCACTATGTTAACATAATTTGGATCTTTTTTATTTCCATGGAAATTAAAAAGAACATTTCTGAAAGCATTCCAGGGATACTTCCCTTCTCGACTCATAGTATTCTCGAACTGACTGTCATCATTAGTTTTCAAAATTGTGGGCCAACTAATACACCAATTTTTTCATAAGATGGTGAAGGCAATGTAGCACAAATGTATTTAAAGTACTCACTGTCTATTTTTATAGGTTTCACAAATTGTTTCATTAAACCTAATTTTACAAAGAGAGGTGGCAACAATACTTTTGAGGCATTAATAAGAGGTTCACTTCTTACATTTTTGTTCGGTATTACATTAGTCACATGTTGTCACTGTTCCCTTTCTCAGTGATGAGACATAGCTCTGCTATCTCTTTCACACAAGAAAGAAGTGTATTTTGTGAAACCATCTTGCTGACCATAGTAATAGTCCAATAATTTTGAAATATCTACAGACTAGCCATATATGGTTTTCGTACTGCAGTTTTTGTAACAAAAACTTTACATTTTCGTATGTCTGCTTTAAATAAAAACAGTGGGCCACTTGAATGGAAGGAAGAATGTTTCCGTTATGAAGCATAACGCCTTTAAGACATTTTTGAGAAGAACCTTTGAAGAACTCTTTGGAATTATAGATTATGTTATAAAATGTAAAGACTGCGGAGATGTCTTGACAATACACTCAATTTTCTTCCTGAGTAAAAAAGGGACAAGTTTCATCTCACGATACCTGTGCCATAAAACATATGTACCCTCAGTCAATACTTTATTTTCTTTTAACCTAGAGCCTAAAAGTTCTGCTGATTCTTTAGGCAAATTTAAATCCCTCAGTAAATTATTAAGCTAACTTTGGTTAAAATATATATCATGATCAGAATTGTATGTTCCATCATCCACCGGAGATTCAGTTTCAGTATTACTGAATGCAGACGGCTATGTATCTGATTCAGAGTGTAAGGGAACTGGAATATCAGGTCCATGAAGTACGTGCCGAATGGCAGAAGGAACGTTAGGATATACTCGTACAATATCTTTCTTGTTTTTAGCAACCTTAACTGTGCAAAAAATAACAATGGTCTCCATGATTTGTAGGTCCCTCCAAATCATAAGGATACCTAAGGGCAATGATTTTTTTTCCTTTCTCCAACTCCTAACTCTGTAACACAACTACGACACACATTGTGAGGGCACCACGATTTATTCTGGTCTCCTAATTACAAAAAAATATAGAAAGTAAGTATTCTTTACAAAAGCTGTCTTTTTTTTCTTAATGTATATGACTCACATACATAGCAAAACAGATTTGGATCATTTACACAACCTCGTTTCGTCATTTCTAAGATACAAAACTATTGTTGTTCTCTCGCAGAAAAATGAGAAGTCACACACTTCACGTTTACACGACAACGAAACAGCACAAGGTTCATCTCCAATTTGAAAACAACTTTTAAAATGGGATAAGCTTATTATCTCAGAACAGTTTTGTTTAGCCTGATAAGCCCAGATTTAACTTTGATATATACGGGGGGCTCCTGACAATTGTCTAAAGTATTATTTGTTTAAGTAACTTACTCTAAGAGTAAATATTTTGTTCAATACATTTTTATGGCCTGAGACACTAAACATTACAACTTCTTGTTTATAGGTTAGATAACTTGTATAAGATTCATGATATGTTCCGTTGAGGTATTATTCAGAATTAAAGTATAAAATTATGAAATATTCATATAATGAAGTTGACGAGACGGACCTTTCAGGTGAATATTCCATACTTTCATAGATTAAATGAATGCTGATAAATAAAAATCTCCAAGAATAACAACGGATATCTTAACCTCTGTTCATTTTAAGGGGAAGACATATTTTTGTACGAACCTAGGGCGGATAAAGGTAGTAGATTTTAAGAAATATGAACATAATGTAAAATATAAACCTAATAATAGTTAAATGATTTCACATTTTAAGTAATAAAGTTGACATTATAAACTGTTGGACCTTTCTAACAAACAATAAGCACACTGTAATATTACTACATTATGAAAAATACTCAAAACATAACATTTTGAATTGTAAAACATTTTGGCGTGGCACGCGCTAACGGATTTAAATTTTGCAATCAGTATGAAATTGTGATTCAGAAACGCTCATTTATTTAAAAACAAGCTCCATGCAGAACGGCGTTAACAACAGTCGTGTATGAGCTTCTGATTCAGTGTAGTTTATATATTTGTTAATTCGGTGCATTAAAGAAGGAATTCAAATAAAGCAAGTGAAACAAACTAAATATTTGGGAATAATTATGAATAATATTTAAGGTATAGGCAAAGAGAACATAAATCATAGAATTGAATTGAGTAGCAAAATAATATCATCGTTGAATTTCATATTGTGTGATAAGCATATTTAGAAAGACACAAAAAATATATATTGGTAAAAGGTTGGTGGAATCTGTTCAGGTGTATAGAAGTGAGATATAAACAATCAATAAGTACTACAAGAATATACTAATTGCTCTAAAAATTAATTATTTACGCAGAAGTGATATAAATCAAAATTAGAACATGTCACAAGTAAGGAAATTAGAAACGTTATGGAAGCAGAAGAAAGCATAATTGAACGAATTGAGAAGAAGATATTAAAATGGTTAGGACATATTTTCAGAATGGAAGATGAGCGATGGCCGAAACTACTATATTAATGGCAACCGAGCAGAGAGAAAAAAAGAGGGAGACAAAAGTTAGCATTGAAGGAAAGCATGGATATACTGTAATAATGGAAGCGAGAGGGCTAAGCATTGAAGATGCCCAATATCTTAGGTTTTGGAGGTTTGGCACGGGAAGACGGCAGCAGCTGTAAAAATCCGAAGATAGATAGATAATATAATAATAATAATAATAATAATAATAAACAACAACAATCTTGAACAAGAACAGTATTTAGCATGAATCATACCTTTACATCTATCAGAAACGTATTTGTTGGAAAGCACATGAGAAATCATTTTATATGGAAAATGATGTAGAGCTTGGAGAGGAGAGGAATGAAAACCCTCAGAAGATGAACTAGTCTATTGAAATTCTCTGAGGTGTTAAAAATTTTACAAAGTAGTCTGGTTTAATTTATAGGGAAATTCTGTGAGGATGTAGAATCTACAGATATAACATGAGCCGGTGTATGTTATTTCAACGTGTGAAGGGAATACATTTCATTACCGCCTTTCAACCAAGTAACGCTTCATGCGTGTTGGAAAGTAAAATTCACGCATCCTTAATTTCTTTAATACTTTAAGAATGCTAGTAAAATTTAATTATGGGAAACACTTTGTTTCGGCATAATAGGCCTATATTGTATCCTCCACCAAACTGTCTGTTCTGTTCTGATTGAGTCTATTTCCTGTTATCCAAAAAATAAATTCAAATTTTTCCCAAACAGATTTCCATTTATTGGGTAAACGTGTTTAACGTGGCTTTGTGGTTCAGGAAATAGTCGTAAATGCTTCAGGTACCAAAATATTTTTTTCATACGAAATATGTTTGTATTTATGGTTAAACCTTCAAATTCAGTTAATATATATATATATATATATATATATATATATATATATACATATATATATATACACGAGATGAGTGTACGTACTCAACAACTACTCGACAGATTTAAATGGGATATTTTACCATCATTTAGAACATTCTTCAGGGACAATTAACGTGTAGAACATATTCCCATATGTAGACCCACTAGAGTACCGGAACTAAAAAAAAGGTACCGGTGCAATAAAAGTAGCTTTTTCAACTCTCAAATGGCTTACACTACCTAAACCATAATTAACACACCAAATTAATTTGCACAGAATTGAATATCTCAAAAATCTTCTACAAATAAGTCCGCGAAAGCCGGTTTCACGGATAAGTCAAAATAATTTTTTTTTTGTTTTTCAGCTCATCGATAACAAGAAGTTTAGAAGAAGTAGATTTCCGGTCAACGCGTGGTAATTCGCATGGGGTATCTAAAATAATTACAATAAAAGTTTATAATAAACTAACTAACTAAATCACTGGCACTATCGAACCCGTAGGTTAATGGCTGCACGGACATAAGCTCTCCATACATCCCTATCCTGAGCTAATATTTCCCAATCATCCCCTATATAATCTTCTTGCCACAAATCATAGTTAATATTATTATCCCGCCTCATCCTTGGTGTACCAACTCGGCATTTTCCTCCTAGTTTTCCTACGAGAAGCTTCCATGCACGTCTTTCATTCCCCCTTTGTGCCATATGTCCTGCCCATCGCACTCTACGAGACTTAACTGTTCTCATTATATCTGGCGTCCTATAAAGACAGTGTACTTCATTGTTATGCAGTCTTATCCATACACTTGTCTGTTCATCTCTCGTTGGTCCAAAAATTTTCATAAGAACTTTATTCTTAAATACTCGTAACCTCCTTTTCTCCCTTAAAGAATGAGTCCATGTTTCGCATCCATATAATATAACTGGTAGGATAACTGTTTTATATATTTTCAGTTTGGTGTTATTTGACAGGAGTTGGGACGTCAAGAGTGTCTGTAATGTATAATACTGTAGCACGCATTTCCAGAATTGAGCCTATATTTTATTTCCTGGGGCATCTCATTCCTGTTTGTGATTATTGTTTTATAGAATTTAGTTCAGTCACTTCCTCAAAATTTCCCTCATTTGATATTAGGTGTCCATTTCTATTATATAATATATTTATTTTTATTTATTCAACTAAACATAAAAATAAAAGCACGCCATGATTGATTGCAGGTGTTCCCGTTTCAGCATCGACAGAGAAAGTGGTGTATTGACGTAGACGTTTACGGCCGGAGTTGCTATGATGAACTTGAAGAATATTTTTGGGCTGTAGACCGTGGTCGTGAGGCTTGTAGTTGTCTTGAGGATGCCAGACACAGTCTCTGGCGAAACGTTGGGGAACTACAAGCCTCACGATCACGGCCTGCAGCCCGAAAATCATTTTCAAGATCATCAGAGAATGTGGTATTTATATGACGGTAAACCTGCACATTGTTCTGTTACTGTGAGACATCTAACGCGCAGATATGATCAAAGAATAATATAGGCTAACGACGCGGGCAAAATCAATCGATTGAATTCGTTTGGATTTTCTTATATGGGGTAGTCCCAAACGCATAGAGTACAGCATGAATATTCACATAGTAATTGAAGAACTGGATCAAACAATTGAACGTGTTTTCTAAGAATTCTAACAGTATCCAGAATTGTTAGAAAGAATCCCAAAGTTAATGTGAAAACGAATACAACATTGCACCCAGATTCAAAGACGACATTTTGAACATCTCCCTTAATGGTTATCAGTGTACTGATCAATGTACTACATTATTATGCCTTGTCACATTAAATGCATTAATCCATTTTAAAGAACAACAAGGATTTCGGAAAAATAGATCCACATTAGATGCAATTTACATAGACAAATTGTGAAAAAAATCATGGGAATTCAATATACCAGTATTCTTATGTTTTATAGATATGAAGAAAGCTTTTGACATGGTACAGCTTGAAGATATTGTACATATCTTGAGAGAGAATGAAATTCCTAATAAACTGATTACAGCAATAATATCAATTAACACACACTGCAAAACAGTAATCAAAGTAAAAGAACAGCAACCTGAAGAAATAACGCTCACAAAGGGTTCATTCGTATTTAATATTATAATGCATAAAATTATTGAAAACATACCACCACGTTTGTGTTATAAAATGTGAAACACTACATTTCACTTAATATGTTACGCAGATGATGTCGTTCTCCTTGTAGAATCTGAAGATAATTTACAAAGATCTTTACATTAATTTAATATAAATGCCAGAAAATACAATATGGGAATTAACACGAATAAGACAAAATGCTTAACAATATCAAAAGAACCAGTAAGATGAAAATTAAAAGTGGAAAGAAAAATTATAGAACAAGTATCAGAATTCAATTATTTAGGTGTGTTAATAACAAACACTAAACATTTAATAAAAGAAGTAAAGAAACAAGCTGATACAGCACCACAAATATAAGGATATATGAAATATTTAATTTGACGCAACAAACATATGTCAATAGATAGCAAAACCCGCCTATACAAAACTATAGTTCCACCAGTTATCGTATATAGAGCAGAAACTAGCGCAGAAACAATAAAAACTAAACAAATAATAAGCACATGTGAAATGAAAATCTTAAGAACTATTAGGGAAAAACATTATTTGATAAAATACACAACACACAAATTAGAGACAAACGTCATATTCAAGACATAACCAAAATTATTATAGATAGACGAAAATATTGGAAGGGTCATATAGAAAGAATGCAAGAAAACCGGCTAGCAATAAGAGCTAAAGAAGATAGACCAATGGACGGGAGAAGAACAAGAGTAAGACCAGCCAAGAGATGGATAGACAGTGAATGCACATCCAATACGTCTTTCTCCGAGGAGTGATTTTGGAAATAAACAGGATAAAAATCCTACAAATTAAGTTTAAGAAGAAGAAGTTACATTCAGTAGAACACGAACTCCTTCAATACGAAAAAAATCGATATGTAGCAAGTAGTGGAGAGTTAACGTTTAAGTTGTTTCATGTATTACCTACCTGTACCATGTTAAAATATTCCATGTACTTGTTAATGGAAAACATAGTCATCGTAACCATGTATTCGTCAATCAATCGCTAACAGCTCATTGTTACTTCTATTATAACGTACTTCTGATTGTCTTATTTACGCATCACTAATAACACACACTGTGTTACTGCATTATGTACACATTCATACACAAAAATATATATTTAAAGATTCTCTCCCATTTCTCTTATCCATAAACTTTTATATATATAATATATATATATATATATATATATATATATATATCACATGTATTCTAAAGTAAAGTAAAGTAAATTGATCCCACAACAGGCCTCGGGAGGCCCTTGAGGTAGTAGGAGGTTAAGGCTCCCACTTTTGCTAGACAATCGGCACTTTATGTCAGCCGGGTTGTCAGCCCTGCGTGACGGCCGCCTTTACCCCCAGAACAAGCGTCTGGTACTCATTTCAGTTAGAGGCTGAGTCGACTCCAGGGCCATAGTGCCGCCAGAAGGTTTGGGTCAGTTTAAAAATCCTGACCCTAACGGGACTTGAACCCTCGACCTTCCGGCTTGTAGCGCAGTGCCTTAACCACTACGCTACGGCGTGCCCAACATGTATTCTATTTTCGTCATTTATATAATTCAAATTCAGCCTCTGAAAGAAACTGGAAATTACTGAGTCTCAAAGCTGTACGTTAGCAATAGAGAAACATGTGATATTCAATCTGCAAGTAGTTCAAACTTCGGCCCCTAGAATGTGCTTGGCGTATCAAAAACTGTGATAAGGACAATGCTTTTTTTCTGTCTTTCTCAGTACTTAAATTTTGTCACTAAGCGCGGTTATTTTTTTCTGTCTACATATAATATTACAATATATTAAGTATAAAAGAATATATATTACGAAATAAAAAAATACAAAATCTTTACCAGCAACAATCAGTACCATACTGAAAGCAGAAGATGAAACTTAAGTTTTCGAAAGGCTGATTGTTGAGGACGACTGAGATCTCAGCTATTGTTATATATTTCTTAAAACGTTAACTTAAACGGAATATTTCACTCAGCCTCTCTGTAAACGAGAAATGAATTAATTAATGAATCATCGGATATATATGTAATGCATATTCAATTGAATCGGGAGATTACAAGGAATTCGATTTTAATATTATTAAGTAAGAATAAATTAAATTAAAGGGTTTGATAGGATTCTGAATAAACCATCAGTCATTTATTGCAGACAACACTTAACCGGCACATCGCACCGCTATTGTCAAATGACAGATCTTTGAAGTATGGACAATAGAGTTAAAACTTGGCGAATTGTATTGTATGAGCAGCTTTAGAGACATTTATTTGTAGACCACCTACTTATCCATCTTAAACTCAGTTTCGCAGACAGCATAGACCAAAGGATCGATTTTTCGGAAACTACAGCTGGGGCGTAAACAACCTATTAAAGCCAAATAAACAGAAATAAGAAAAAAAATAATTAATTAAACGCGGAAGGCCGGGAGATTCGAGGACGGTCAATGAACCAACCCTAGACCAGACGCAAAGCCTAAAAATGAAACTTGACGGGTTTCCCAGATTAGGAATATGCGAGAACTTATGGTAAAACGGTACTTTTAGAAGACGTATCTAACTAAAAACATGGTGGAGTAATGTCCTATCAAAATACGGCGATCCCGTCTCGACATACAGAGAATGGGGATCAGCCAATTATATCACGATAAGGTAATACTCTCATGACGACATAATTACAGAGAGGGGGCAAACCGAGGTTTCGTCATACCCAAACAAACGATGTTAAGTTAATTGAAAAATACTCATCAAGAACCGTAGTTGAAATATACTCACCGACATAGTTGTTGCTAAACGGCGTAATACATTTCTTACTATATCCTGCAATTTAGTAGCATCGTAACTTCGCGATTATTTCAATACTTATAAAATTCGATACTAATAATCTTTCAGAGATTTCATTCTGAAATCTAGATTCGCTCCTGAGGCCATTACTTCATTCAACATTGTATATGTATAATTGTATTTCGTGTCCGCAGTGTCAATTTCAATAATAGATCATACTTAGTCCACCGCTGTGGTCTCGAGGTAGGCCTTGTCACGCAGCGGGCCCGGGTTCGATCCCCGGTCGGGGCAGTTTTTCTGGGTGAGGTTTTTCCTCATCTGTAAGACAAATGTCAGGAAAACTTTAAGGTCCAAACGGTCCCCGAAATCATATGGCCATCATCATTATCATCATAATCATCATCTACCGGTGTGGAAAGCAACGGGAAGCTACCACACCTACAATTCCCTAGTAAAGCTGCAAGCATAGTATGAAAATGCTTTGATTGCAGTGAAGGACCTGCCTTCGGGCAGAATTACTATGGATGGATCATACTTATTAAAATTCGTCTAACACAGCATTGTGTCGGCCAGCTACTTGCTATCCCTGAAGAAAAAGAACATCAGCTCTACAAGTACCCAACCTGAGCAACCCAACTCCTCTCACATGGAGAATTCCTTCGATACTCCTGGTGCCCAAACATGCATTTTAATTAACCAGTAAACCCAAAAGAAGAAGTAACCCTAATGACCTTAACGGAGTTTCGTAACGTATGTTAATATCTTGATCTCAGAGAATAGAACGTCGCAATAGTCTAAATGCGGAATCACTAGAGTTTGGCCAAAGTTGAGTTCTGGAAAATAATTTTTATGGACGCGATAAGGAATGCATTATAGAGAAAACTTTATATAGTTTGTTTTTCCCTTATTTCGGCGAAGGTATTTAATAATTATAATCAAGATATAATCACACATTTTTTAGCATTACCATTTATGAATATTTTTGTTTTCTAATGTAGTGATCGGCTCTTTGATGTTATCAACTATAGTTACTCACTCATGATATAAAATAAATTATATATATATTTTTTTAAATTTTAATTTGTTTATTTTATCTAGGTTTAACGTCTCCACCGCCACCCGCCACCCGAGCCGGCTCGAATACGTACTCGAATGAAAATTAAAATTCTGTTTTTGTTAGAGCAAAGCACATGCACTTGAAAACTTCGTGAAACAAACTTCAAGTTCATTAAGTTAGGAGTAAGGGCACTTCATATAACTTACCTTCTGATGTAATATCGACTCATTTACCTCGTGAAATGTTCATAAAATAATTACGAAAAAAAAACATGCCGTAAGAAATTATGTTATCGAGTTTATAATATTTTTAAACTTTACTTACATTCTTTAATTGAAACTAATCGCAAATAAACAAAATTCACCATCAATTCAATTTTATTTTTCTACCATAAAATATTGATACCACTCTAATTTAACAGCATCTCAGCATCTAAATATCTACATAAAACTTTCAGTTTACTGCGTTATAAATAGGGTATTTTTATTTATTTTCAGGTTTTACAATGTAAGTGATCCCATTTTAATATTCTATAACCAATCTCCATTCTTGTCTGTTTTCCACGCCCCTTCCTCCAAGCATGTTTCTTCCATTGTCTCCATGTTAGTTTGGTCTTCCATTCTTTCCTTTTTTTCTCATTCCATTCATAAATCGTCTTTAGTAATCTGTATTCTTTCATCTTCTCCATATGTCCAAACCATCTTAATTTTGTCCGAATTTAAAGCAGTGTTATAAAATGCACAATTTTGTTTTATATTCGTTTGTTATCTGTATCCCATAATACATAGCTACTAATCACAGCCTGGGTACCCATATAGTTACTTACTTACTTACTCACTGGCACTATCGAACCGATAGGTTCATATCCGCACATACATAAGCTCTCCATACATTCCTATCCTCAGCTAATGCTTTCCAATCATTCCCTGTAGAATCTACTTCCCTCAAATCATAGTTAATGTTATTCTTCCACCTCATTCTTGGTCTCCCAACTGGGCGTTTTCCCTCTGGTTTTCCTACAAGAAGCTTCCATGCACGTCTTTCATTCCCCATGCGTGCCACATCTCCTGCACATCGCAGTCTATGAGACTTAACTGTTCTTATTATATCTGGCTTCCTATAAAGACCATGTAGTTCATTGTTAAGTAGTCTTCTCCATTCACCTGTCTGTTCATCTCTCTTTGGTCCAAACATTTTCCTAAGTACTTTATTCTCAAATAGTTGTAATCTCCTTTCCTCCCTTAAAGTGGCCATGTTTCGCACCCATATAATACAACTGGTTGAATAATAGTTTTATATATTTTCAGTTTAACGTTTTTTGAAAGGAGTTGGGACATCAAGAGTCTCTGCAATGCATAATAGCACGCATTTCCAGAATTGAGCCTATGTTTAATTTCTTTGTGCATCTCGTTCGTGTTTGTGATTATTGTTCCTAGGTAGGCCTATTTGAATTCAGCCACTTCCTCAAAATTTCCCTCATTTGTCATTAGCTGTCCATTTCCATTATATAATGAATATCTACGTGTGACCGTATATTTAGTTTTATTGATATTTACTTCGTCCTATTTTCTTAGTGTTACTCAGTTAACTATATAGTATATATATATATATATATATATATATATATATATATGTGTGTGGTATGATAAGAAAAATAAATGCCTGGACGGGATTCGAACCCGGATCTGTCAGTAATATCGAGTAATATCAGAGATCGGGGTTCCAATCCCGTCCAGGCATTTATTTTTCTTATCATACCATATTAAGTTTGCATTGCTCAATGTTAAACATTTAATTATAACACATATATATATATATATATATATATATATATATATATATATATAAAGTCCATTTTCCTTGAATGTATAAATGTATCATAATTGCTCTTTCATTTCTAAAAATATGGTGATCTTAGGATTTGTAAGATTACCGTTACTATAAGAACCGTTTAATCCACAATTTGTTATCAATACTACTAGGTTGTCTTGCAAACTTCTTGGCACTCTCTCCTGGCATGGAGGAACTGGAACTGACTTACGATGGGGCGCCGATGATATGATAGATGATGAACGCCTGGGAATATTATTTTAAAGAAAAAATAGCTAAACCTCACAACGATGGCGGATTACAATCAAGCAGTATATATATAAGTAATTTTTATTCTAATGATGTGATTAAATTAAAATTACAATTTATATTTTATCTTTATGCAATATAAAATAAGTACAAAGATGGTTGTCAGTTTTCTTACCTCAAAGTTGGTGACAATGTTAAATTAACTGTGGAAATATGATGTTTTATCAGTACATAATATTATAATTTACCATGCTCACCTCTAGTTCTAAGGTTCGTGGTTAAAATTTGCATGAGCTTAAAATCTCGAGCATGGTTTCATTCGGAGGAGACGAAAAGCCGTGCTTTTCGTAACGTAAAAGGACCTGACGCCTCAAATTAGAAATACATTGAAACCCAGATTTGAATGTCGACTCTAATTACCTGAATTGTCCAGCATAGATAAATAAAATACTGACTGAACCAAATAACTAATTAATTAAAAATATGCTTTACTTTGCACAATAGAATTTATGAAAAAAACTAAACACTTTTTTATATATTACAAAGCTGACTCAAGTGATAGCATGACTGCTTCCTGACTAGCGGTCCCGTGTTCGATACATGGTGTGGTTGGATATTTTAATTTTTAATTTAATTTGATTTAATTAATTTTTTGCTGAAATGTCAATATCGGTGCTAGGAGAGGTAGTGGTAATCTCTAGATTGTGAACCACAGACCTGCAAGCTCTCGGGTCTCCGTAGTTCATATATTGAGAAGGCTTATGATGCTGTTGACAGCGATAGGTCCGTCGGATGGGAACGTTAAGTCTGAGGGCTTTTTTGGTGCTTTTCGAAAGGATTAGGGTACGTACCGGAACCGGGTTTCACTTACACTCTTCTTTTCATCATAATGACTTATATAAAAAAAACTTTAATAACATATAGCCATCCTACACTCCTCTCTAAACACAATACAATAATACATTAATTACGTATAGTGATCTCCCGAAGCGGTGCGCAAATTGAAAATGGTAGACCACACTAATGTCATCAATCCAGAACGTAACCCGAAACATATAAAAACAGAGGGTTGCATTAGAACACACACACGTATTGTAAAATTTGTTTCGATGTAAAAATTAAAATAAAAATATGTTAAATGGAACAGGCCTATAGAACAATAAAATAATTTGCTACATTTTATTAGTATAATTATTCACAATAGAATTTGTAGAATTTTCTACAATTTCAATTTGTTTTCAAATTACGTGTTTGTGTGATAGGGTTTTATTAAAGAAAATAAAGCTATAGCACAAACTGCATTCAAACATTATATGTATTGGACATTATGTAGTCGGTCTCTTTCCTCACTCAACATTACATTTATTTACGTGGGGTTATGTTAAATTTATAGTTCATACAAACTAAAGCACAAAGTGTCACTTCCGACATCATAAGGAATACGTAGAGGGTTTGATTAACGTCTAGACATAATACTAGCTGCAAGAGAACCCCGTGTTAAACTCATCAAAAATGAATGAAACGTTTTAAGTTAACAGATGCAATGCAGAAAACAGCAATTTACTATTTGGAGCAGTTCTGTAATTATTAATGAATGAAATCAGTTAGTGAGTTCACGTGCATGGTGTACAATAAACATATACCGCTTCGTTGTAACAATAACAAATCTTCTCTTTTATTTGATGGAGAGAAATTGTCATAAGTAATGCCACGAATGATCTCCAAATTATCGATAAAATCACGACTCACGAATTCAGGAGCTAATTTATGTAGAGAATTAGGAAATCAAGAGTGGCATTTGTTAGGAATATTTAACGAATAAAATTAAGCTGTTTACTCACAAATCATTATTTAAATATAGTTATTTTAAAATATTTGTATATTTAATGTAAACGGCGATGTTTGAAACAAATAGGAATCGTTTGTTATTGCTTCATTTGTTCATCACTGTAATCAGATCATATTAATTATTGCCAAAGGGTCGCAATATTGTAAGAATACACCTGAGGCCTAATGGAGAAGCAATTAACGACATTAAACTGTTTATAATCAACATTATAGGTTATTAAATAATTTTTGATGCCCTATGAAGTAAATTATATTTTTCTGGAACGTAAATTCCTGACAAATAATACATTTTAGAAAGTATAAACAGTGGTATAATCAATTGCTACAATTTTTCTGTTATATCTCGCAAGCAGTATCTGTTTACATTCGTGCACTATATACACATTCTGGGAGCTACATGCATTCCATGATTCTTACATCTTAATATTTAAATTGCTATATATTTCTTAGAGAGTCATTCACTGCAAAATCATGGTCAGACCTGTTCAGAATATTAAAAAGGAAGAGCTTTCTTTAATTTGATAAACTTAATTGATAAATTCGAGGTGAAACACGACTGTGATTGGTTGTAAATCAAAATTCATTGAAACGTGATTGGTCATTGACTCCCATTAAGGGCATGAGTTAAATAGTCATAGTAATGCATGAGTTAATAACATAATACCCCAAATGTTAAATTGCTTAAAAGGCATGTACACCATGTTACATATATTCAGAGGTTCTAAAATTGTATATCCTTCCTCTAAACATGTATAGAATTAACAATATATATTTTTATTCAATACCCCAGGTTGTCATTTCGACATTTCTGGTATTCGTTCCTGGCATCAGCTTAATTGTAACCCACTTCTGAAGTTGGGATGTCTAGAAGGCGTAGTTACGTTACCCTGATGATATGGTGGATGATAATGTAATGAGGTATCAGAAGAGTTCTTAACCTAAATTCCAGACCATGGGCAAACTACAGGAATGATTCCCTGTAAGGAAAAATGCCTATGGTTTGACCAGGAATCGAACCTGAGACCTCGTGTGCAGTAGTCAGAAACACTGACCACTTTCCCATGAGGCTGGTCCAATTGATAATATTCATTAACTGTTTTCAAAACAGGAAATTGGTTTTAAGTTTCATTATTCGATCAAATTGCTTTTGAAATAAACTCTTCAATATTTTTCATATATCTTGCTGGATAGTATATGCGATAACAAACACAAGTAAATATAATTAAAATTATAAAAAAAAACTCTAATATAGTTGAGGGACTGCGGTTTCATCATACCCTCATATCATATTTTTAATGATCTACAGATGGCGTTACAACTCTTATATTCGTATATTCAGGGATTATGTTACTTATATAAGAATTGTGGTCCACAATCAAAACAAATACCATGAATAGCAGCAGTTTTAACTTAAATGTTAATGCATACTCCTTTTTTTGATAGAAATATATAAGGGGTGGGCGTTATGTAGTCTCAGATCTCCGAAGCGCCCACACAAATATTGCCGCACTGACTACAGTGAAGAGAAAAAATAAACCAATTCAGTGTTTTCTCTTCCAATAACGATTCTGTGATAGCAATGTACTGGGGACGTAAAATGCATTATACCCCACTGATCACACTTTATACCGTCTATGTATGCGACTAAGGGATAGAAAACTTTACGCAAAGAAAGTCGCACTCATACTGAGTATGTAGTCCCCCGGGACTGAAATATAAAACCAGGGCTATTAATTAATGCTCAGTAGTTAAGAAACGACCTTCTCCCATATACTCGCATACTTGCTCACTCCCAATGAAACAACACAATATTCACAAGTGAGTAGCAGTGTCCACATTGTCAGTATATCATATATTTACATAAACAATATAAATATATACATATATACCGTGTGATTGTTTACCTGTATTGGACTATTCTGTTCTACGTAGCACATTAATGGAAATGGGACGAACTATTCGCGCGCTGCTAATTTACGTTTAACTTTTATTTTTGACGTCTATTATTTATTGTCGTGAAAAGAAAATTATAGTTTCCCTTTCAGGTTATATAGGCCTATACATATAGTTTCTAAATTAGACCAACAAACTTTGGGACCAAACAGATAACCTTCGTTGAAGGATATTTTGTTAAGGAACCCATGGCCTGCGACGCATCGTTTCAGTGCTAGAGAAATCTTACAGGAAAGGATTGAAGGAAACGGATAAACACTCCTTTCAGTACAAGAGGAGTTGTCATTGCTACTGTCGCTTGGTTTGCTTACTTCCGAAGCTCAGCAGCATTCTGTATCAATTACAGCAAGTTTGTTCACATTCAATGGTATGATCTGTTAGCCATCTGACAGCTACATTTGGCGCTCGTTAGATAGGTAGGGGTGGGTCAACTGCCGGGCCGGCACGCTAGTCTGACATAACTTGCTAGATTTATTTTTGCGTGGCTACATGTAGGCAATGGTATATGAAACCGATATTGACTCTGACAAAGATCTTGTAGCACGCATTGTCAGCGCAGCAGCTGAAATAAGGCAAACTCCTAGCATATTTGGAAGGGTACGACAAACTATGGTATGTCGGTGCACTGTTTGTATGGATATTACTGGACGCGTGTAGTGAGGAGCAATACTGATTTTTTTTTTAGAATCAAGTACTTTTTTTTTGCTAGTCTGTAAAGTATTTGGATTAACACACAGAATTATGCGTCACAAATATCTTGTATTTTGCAGGTACCTACATCCTTCCATCCCTCCCTCTAAGACCCCTCTTGTACTGAAACGAAACGTCTACACAGCCTATATGCTCCTTACCAAAATATGTTTCAATGAAGGTTAACTACTGCTTCAAAAGGTTGTTGGTGTAATTTAGAAACACCCGATATATATATATATATATATATATATATATATATATATATCTTATAGGCCTATATAAAAGTTAATGTTTATTTGCTTGTTTGTATATTTGCTGGTTTGTTTGTTTATTCATACTTTATGCGCGGCCATACCGTTGATCCGATTGTGATGGGGTTTTGCAAAATGTTCAGGAGATTCCGGGGATGAACATAAGCTATAAGGGAGTTGTGATACTCAACTCCTACACCCTTAAAAATCGCCCGTTCTAGAGGAAAACGTCAAAAAAAGTAGCTCTTTGGACTCTTAAATAGCTCGCTGCCTACACCATACGAAATACACAAAATTAATGTACTTTTTGTAGGGTGTTTTGAGATGTTCAATTCTGTGTACATGAATTAGGTTTATTTGTTATGGTCTAGGCAGCGTAAGTCATTTAAACATCTAAATAGGGACTTTGTTTCACGTTTTTCATTACAAAGGGTGAATTTTTGGGTAGAATATCACAACTCCCTTATAGTCCCCGGAATCTCCTGAACATTTTTAAAAAAAGCTCCATCTCAATCGGATGAACGGTATGTCACAGCACGTTTGCCCGGAAATCTACTTATCCCGATCTTCTAGGAATCAATTAAAGACACAAATGGTTATGTGAATTATCCGTAAAACATAAACATATACTGTCGCGGACTTTTTTGTAGAGGTTTGTGAGACATTAAATTCTGTGTGCAGTAATGTGGTGTGTTTGTTATGGTTTAGGCAGCGTAAGCTATTTAAGCGTCAAAATAGGGACTTTATTTCAAGATTGTCACTACAAAGGGTGATTTTTAGGGGTGAAGGGATTGAATATCACAACTCACTTATAGCCTGTGTTCATCCCGGGAATCTCCTGAACATTTTGCAAAAAAAAAAATGAAAATCGGATCAACGGCATGGCTACGCAAAGAATACGAAAAAAACCGACAGACAAATAAACAAACAACAAACATTGATTTTTATATAATAGATAACACGAAGAAACATTTTCCATCTTCAGAGTCACTAGTAAAGTCTGCGGAGGCGGGAAATGTTTTCCAGGTTCAAAAGTAGTTGTAAAGGCTGCGGAGACAGTATTGAATGGCTTTTCATAAAAGGGTATCGAACATGTTTTTGTATACTGACAGAAACTGTGGACAGGTGCATTGCAATCAAATGAGACTACTTTGAGGAGGATCAGTGGACAAGTGCATTGCAATCAAATGAGACTACTTTGAGGAGGATCAGTGGACAAGTGCATTGCAATCAAATGAGACTACTTTGAGGAGGATCAGTGGACAAGTGCATTGCAATCAAATGAGACTACTTTGAGGAGGATCAGTGGACAAGTGCATTGCAATCAAATGAGACTACTTTGAGGAGGATCAGTGGACAAGTGCATTGCAATCAAATGAGACTACTTTGAGGAGGATCAGTGGACAAGTGCATTGCAATCAAATGAGACTACTTTGAGGAGGATCAGTGGACAAGTGCATTGCAATCAAATGAGACTACTTTGAGGAGGATCAGTGGACAAGTGCATTGCAATCAAATGAGACTACTTTGAGGAGGATCAGTGGACAAGTGCATTGCAATCAAATGAGACTACTTTGAGGAGGATCTGTGGACAAGTGCATTGCAATCAAATGAGACTACTTTGAGGAGGATCTGTGGACAAGTGCATTGCAATCAAATGAGACTATTTTGAGGAGGATCAGTGGACAAGTGCATTGCAATCAAATGAGACTACTTTGAGGAGGATCAGTGGACAAGTGCATTGCAATCAAATGAGACTACTTTGAGGAGGATCAGTGGACAAGTGCATTGCAATCAAATGAGACTACTTTGAGGAGGATCAGTGGACAAGTGCATTGCAATCAAATGAGACTACTTTGAGGAGGATCAGTGGACAAGTGCATTGCATCAAATGAGACTACTTTGAGGAGGATCAGTGGACAAGTGCATTGCAATCAAATGAGACTACTTTGAGGAGGATCTGTGGACAAGTGCATTGCAATCAAATGAGACTACTTTGAGGAGGATCAGTGGACAAGTGCATTGCAATCAAATGAGACTACTTTGAGGAGGATCTGTGGACAAGTGCATTGCAATCAAATGAGACTACTTTGAGGAGGATCATCAAAATTCTAAGGACGAGTAATGTATGTTGTTAAAGAATATGAGTATTCTTTATTGAAGAGCGCACGTAATAGTAAACCCTGTACTCGTGTCCGGCGTAATGCCAGGTCGAGGCAAGTTGTAAGACGAAACCATTATTGTTGAAGGTCTGTTAAATACACAGATGCCGGCCGGCTAACTAGGCACGTCTCACCAACACAAGAACACATAAAATGAAAATAAATAAATTACATACATATGGAGAGGTAGTGGAATAAAGTTATGGCAGCGAAAAATGAGAGAAAACGTGATAAAACATGTCGTTTCTCTAATTCCTCCACCATCGAATTCCGCATGGAGTAACCGAGGCGGGAACTTCGGACCCAGATCTGGAGGGCGAGTGACTAACCAGCTACGCCGTGGAGCTGTTAATGCAGTTGATTACTGGCAATTGAGTGTTAATGGGAATGTTATAATTTGTATTATATTACTATATAAAATGACATGAATTATATACGTTTATAAATATATTAATTTTATATTGGAGTTAAATAAAATTCACATTCCTCGATCAGCATTATCATAATCCATACCCGTTAATAAAACACACGATTTTGTCTATGTTTAGTAAAAACCCCTAATGAAATTAATGTACATGGTATAATCTCAACGAGAAAACATTTTTTATCTCACATTTTCTCAAACTCCAACTGTATGAAGTAAAAACTTTCGTCTACATAAAAAGTCCATTTGAATGTTTTACTTTGTCTACAACCGAAGGCCCACTGCTGGGAAAGTTTTTGGTAGGAAATAAAAAAAGTGTAATTCTATGATTTGGTTCCCTTATCATTATATCCTAAAGACAATTTTAATTTTTAATTAAATGAATACTTACTTGTAGTAAAATACTTACCATTATAGACATTTAGTTTCTGAGAGGTTTAAGAAATTAGATGTTATTTTATTGTCGAAAATTTGTATAATGCTCTAAACAGTCTAACTGTTTTTGAGTGGAAATGTACCTTTTTTTTTCTTCACAGATCAATGTAATGAATTTAAATAAGAATTCAAGTTCAAAAATCAAACTAACATTTTATTATGACTTTTTACTTGTCACTCTTGCATTTTGTGTATTCCGGATTGATACTGAAAAAGATTGACATATTTTTAAATGTAGAAATTTGTATGACTTCGTTCCTAAAGAGTGTATATCCAGGGGTTAAATGATACAGATTTATTGCACGTAAAAGTACATGAAATCTGGGAGAGGAAACCTTCCAACGAACATTGCAGGCCTATAATCAACAAATATAAATTCCTACATAAGTTAACTAAGTTACAGATACAGTCTCGTAAATAATATCTATATTTTTAACTAATTTTTTGAATGCTTTCTGACAATGAATTAAATAATTCTTTAAAGTAGGTACCATCAGATTCTATGGCCTTCAGATTGATTTATGGGAGGTTTATTATCCCGCAATGTTACTAATCTCTGGTTTCCGAGGCAAGTAATTCGTTTAGAACCACTTCCACGGCTTCAATGTTTTCGAACTTTCACGCAAGGAATGGGCATGGATTGAAACAAGTGATAATCATAAGGTGCAAGATCAGGGATGTATGCTGAGTGTGGTAGTATTTCCATTCCACTCAATTCCTGATCTATTATCATGGTTCTTCTTGCAGTATATGGTTCGGTCGGTATTTTAAACCTTCAAAATATTATGAACCCCTTCCATTTATTAAGAATAACAATCCGCATCGACTGCATGCCTCTTTGGAACAAACTCCCAGCGCATATTGAAGTGCTAAATAGGTAGCCCTACATTAAAGTTTTCGTTATGCTTTCATCGCAGAGAGAACACTCGCATACTGATATGATGTTTATCTGCTTTTGTGAACTTTAGTATTATCGAAGGTCGCGATTTCCTAACACATATTGCTACTTTATAAGCTGAATTGAGAATGGACACCGTTAATTACTTCACACATTTGTCTTAACAGGAGTAACCTTTTGAAATTTAAAAATAACATATTTGTTTTAATCTTTGACTTACACTTTTACCAGAATTACTCGGAGTAAAATTCTGCCAAATTATTTAATTACAAATACCATAACAAATTCTAGCAGGATTTGAACTATTGTTCTATTATTGTATCATATAGAGGGTGTTTCTAAATTAGGCCGACAATTTATGGTGACCAGATATATAACCTTCATTGAAGTTAATTTTGTTAAGGAAAGTACGGGCCGAGACGCTTCGTTTCAGTTCTAGAGGAATCTTACAGAAAGAGATTGAAGGAATCGCATAAACACTCCTTTCCTGAAATAAGGGAAACCCCTTTCATCTTTTGAAGGGTAAGACAAAGTATGGCACATCGGTGCACTGTTTTTCTGGATTTCAATGGACGTGCGTTCCAGCACTTGTCCTGATGAGGCAATAAACTGGATCCATCCTCATAATGCAACACTGGAGTGAGTGTGTGTTGTTTCATTTTTTTTAGAATCAAGTACATACGTTTTGTTTCTGCTTGTCTCTAAATTATTTGGACTAACATACAGAATGACTTGATATTTGCACGCACGAACTTACTTCCATCCGTTCATCTAAAAACCCCTCTTGCACTCAAACGATGAATCATATTCTATAGGTTCCGTAACAAAATATGCTTCCATTAAAGTTAACTATCTACTCCCCAAAGTTTGTCGTTCTAATTTTGAAACACCCTGTATATATATATATATATATACACACATATATATATATACACATATATACATATATATACATATATATATATATATACATATATATATACATATATATATACATATATATACATATATATATATATATATATATATATATATATATATATATATATATATTACTCTTGTGGTATTGATGAACAAACTGTTGAATACCTTAATTTAGACTGTCAATTTTAAGGATATAAACAATAGATTCTAGATGTTCAATTAATTTAATGTAATCAAGTATTACTTAATACAGTAATTTGTAATTTAAAAAGGAAATGCTGCTACACAGCATCTAAAACATTTGTAAATGCTATTTTCACGACGTTGTAATTCAACTGTAATACTACTTACTTTATAAGTTTTTATTGTATTAGTTCTTGTTTTGCTCATTTGTTATTTTTGTTTCATTTATAATTTGCAATTATGCTTATCTTCAATTTTATTTCATATTTTAACTTCAGTCTTAACAAACATTTGCAGAGTAGGCTGAAAATCGTGGAGATTTAATATATATATTAAGTATGTGCATTAAACTTGTTTAAAGGTTAGTATATTATAATTTGATTACGAGTTAGTAAAAACGGGGAATAAACGATAAAAACTCCAAAATGAAATACTGATTTTCAAGAGCCGTTACGGATCAAAATGTCCTGTTTTTTTTCTCTGAAGATTTGCCACTTTCGTAAAACAAAATGCTATCTACGTAAATACTTTACGCAAAGAGAGTGATAGTCACTCTTTAATTACTTGGAATGGCACATGCCTGGGCGGAAGTTAATTGGTAATGAGGTACACATTCATCGCACTCAACATTTTTTGCTGTAATCTAAAAATATAGTAGTTTAGAAATTTAAACAAGAATAGAATAGAGGTACAATATTTCAGTTTACATCATGTTTAGAAGACCGACATGTTGTACTTTCTATTTGTATCAATTTACATCGTTTACATTTTGTACAGTGACAGGTTATAACCATAGATTCCATGTGGGATGAGTATTGCGTAGGTTCTGGATTCAAACTACTAAATTATTCAATCTGATTTGGGCCAATACTGTATCGAGTCTCAGAGTTAAGTGTACTTTGAAAGTCATTCTATAAAATATAGAACAAGTTTTGAGATCTCATTTTTCCGCAAGAAAGTAAAATTTAGGTTATAAAACTTTTTAGGGCTATCGGAATGTTTCATCAACAGTAGTTAAATTGTACTGACGATGGAACATTTTATGAAAGAACTATTCATGATTTAATTGAAATATTAGTTTGGGACGACTCAGGTCTGAAGTGAACGTGTAACACAGTCGATCGTACGTTCAAACCACGAAATATACTGCAAATAAATTACTATTATTTTATGTCAGGAAAACAGTTTAGTTACGTCTGAGTAAAATACATTTCTGCGCAATCTAAATTTTTGCGATTCAATGAACACTGTGTTATGAATGAGAATAACTTTGTGAATCTATTGTAGATAAGACTTTTCCAGCTAACAATTTCTATGTAGAAAATCGAAATTCCCTGTCCAAATATTTTTGTATTATTATTATTACTATTATTATTATTATTATTATTATTATTATATTATTATTATTACTTACTCACTGGCACTATCGAACCCGCAGGTTCATGGCCGTACGGACATAAGCTCTCCATACATCCCTATCCTGAGCTAATGCTTTCCAATCATTCCCTGTATACTCTACTTCCCCCAAATTATAGTTAATGTTGTTCTCCCACCTCATTCTTGGTCTACCAACTGGCGTTTTACGTCTGGCGTTCCTACAAGCAGCTTCCATGCACGTCTTTCATTCCCCATACGTGCAACATGTCCTGCCCATCGCAGTCTACGAGATTTAACTCTTCTTATTATATCTGGCTTCCTATAAAGACCATGTAGTTCATTGTTATGTAGTCTTCTCCATTCACCAGTCTGTTATATTATTATTATTAATATTATTATTATTATTATTATTATTATTATTATTATTATTATTATTATTATCCCCGGTGCTTGGTGAAGGCCTTCTTGACCTACCCGTCGTGGTGCTCTTAACCGAGTGTCTCGATGGGCCGGCACTTTTACATTCAACAAATTAGAGTGCTTAAAGCAGGCCGTATCAGCCTGAATAGTGAGTACATGGAATAATGGAATAGGACCTCGGTTCTATTTTGTTGATTTTCGGAATGTCCGAGGCAATGGTCAATAGGGACAGACGGGGGCATTCGTATTGCGACGTTAGAGGTGAAATTCTTGGATCGTCGCAAGACGGACTAAAGCGAAAGCATTTGCCAAGAATGTTTTTATTATTATTATTATTTTTATTATTATTATTATTACTATTATTATTATTATTATCATCATCATCATCATATTCAATAATGATTAAGCCTCATGATATTCTAGCTACAGATCAATACGTCCCGTGTACGATTCTGTCTCAAAACAAATAATTTTTGTTAAGGGAAATTGATCCTGTTGTCTCCCATGGACTGGAATATAGATTATATTTTGATTAATTTCTTCCCTCGTGCTTTTTATTTTAACATTTATATAATCAGGGTACCGTAATTCCTTGCAGATGTCCAAACCTCAGATATTTATTTTTGAGGTGGCATGCCACCAGGTCTTAGATGGTAAATCGGGGAGGATGTTTCAACTTTGAATCACATATTTTTAGACCACACAAGGATATGAAGACCCTCCTCGAACCTCAATGCGGGGCCACCTTCCAGACAGCACAAATATTTAAGGCAAGATAATTCATTCATACATTCAAACTGAACAATGAGAATATGATAGGATGATCATGATGACCAAAATCGTTCGGGGGTATTTCTACCTTAAGTTAAGAGACATTCGGCTTAAATGTGAGGGAAAACCTCCATACAACCTTCCCTGGAAACTAATTACGATCTGATATCGAACTCGAGTCCACTGCGATGAAGAGAATGACTTTGCCGGGGGACCATTAATAAGTGTTGAGGATGAATAGATCAGGTAATTTACACACAGAGTGTACGATAACTATTTAAAAATAAAACAACAATTCAATAAAATATGAGAACATGAAATATAATATTCTGCGTTCCTGTAAAGCAGTTCTTGTAAGGATAACATTTACGTAAATAAGATGGTGAATATTTAGTTAATCTTGTAAAAGAGCTGACTACTTTTTTTCGTTGTATAACATCTGAATTTAAATTTGACTGTAGCAATATGAAGAGATGTGTTAGAATCACTAAGTATCATTTTGGGTTGTAATCTGATGTTCCCTGGGTTTCATAACAGAACCGAGCAGAGTTTGAGAGCCATTTATGTTCACGAATGGAGGAATGCTTACCCCAGCGGAGCCATCCCCTTCTTGATTTTATGTCGTAGCTGGATTCTATGGCTAATATGTACCAACCATTCTTGCAAAACATTCACAAGTACCCCATTATCATATACAAATTTTCGGTAATATTAAGAATAAGTAAAAAACTCTCCAGAATGCTGAGTAAACTCTAAAAGAAACATACAATTTATACAATATTTTCAAGAGAGCATTTTTATTTCATTCTTATTTTCACATAACTCAATATTTTTAATCACGTTGCTTTCTGAATGTAGTGTATATTATATAATTTTTGTACGTATATTTGTCTTCAACAAATGAAAATATAATTATATAGGCCTAATTAAACCTCCAATCCACTATTTTGTTCTTGGGGTAACGTCGTTGCCTCGTACATAGCGGGTCCGGGTTCGATTCCCGGTCCGGAGAATTTTAATGAGATAAATTTTCGGGGTTGTTCCTCGCTTCTAAGATAAATGTCAGGAATTGTTAAGGTCCAAATGGTCCACAAACGTCATCCAGCAATCACAATTATCATCACATTTGCCAAACTTAGTATGAATGTGCCAACAAATGGTGTGTTTCGTCTTATATGATCAGTTTTATCGGAGTTTGAGTCGATCACTCATTCGGGGAGTTCATCTACGTACTTGTCAGCTCATAAAAGTGTGTGCGACAGGTCATACCACGTTCATCACCGAATGGCGTGAGGCATGTAAAGAATTCATGTAAGTTGAAAGGTTAATCAATGAATAATAATAATAATAATAATAATAATACTTATTTATTCTGGCAGAGTTAAGGCCATAAGGCCCTCTCTGCCACTCAACCAGAACAAATACAAATAAATATTCGACAAATATTGATATACACTATACTAATTATAAACAGTTAAATATACAATAAATGTAGCAATGTAAATGTCATGTACAAACAAATTTTGTAGGGTAATAACAATAATGATACGATAATAATAATAATAATAATAATAATAATAATAATAATAATAATAATAATATAAATACTTTATTTATTCTGGCAGAGTTAAGGCCATAAGGCCCTCTCTTCCACTCAACCAAAACAAATACAAATAAATATTCGACAATATAGATATACACTATACTAATTATAAACAGTTAAAGATACAATAAATGTAGCAATGTAAATGTCATGTACAAACAACATTTTATAGGGTAATAACAATAATGATAAGATATAATAATAATAATAATAAAATAATAATAATATAAATATGATACATTATACGAGAAACACCAATTAATATATATACCTTACACTGGATAATAATGAAGTCGAGGTTAGAGCAAATATAAATTTAGATTTCTTTTAAAAGATGCAAATGTCCGGCAGCCCCTTATTTCTTGTGGTAGGGAATTCCAGTTGCGAGAAGTGGAGATGGTATATGACATGGAGTGATGTGATGTCCTATGTTGCGGTATATTAAGCAAGAGACTATGTTGTGATCTTGTGTTTAAGTTATGGTTTGAGGATAGATACTGGAAACGGGATGATAAATAATTGGGAATCGAGGTATGTAGGATCTTAAATAGGAGAATTAGACAGTGCGATTTTCTTCTCTCTTTTAGATGTAGCCATGACAAATTCGTGGAATAATGGAGAAATGTGATCGTATTTTCGAACATTAAATATGAATCTGATACACATATTATGGACACGCTGCAGTTTGTCCGACAATCCGTCACTTATGTCAGTTAGTAGAACGTCACAGTAGTCAAAATGCGGCATCACTAAAGTTTGGATTAAAATTCTTTTAAGAGTTGTAGGAAGAAAATGTTTAAGTCGCTTTAGGGAATGCATTATGGAGAAGATCCTTTTAGATGTTTGATTTAATCAATAAGGAGACGATGAAAAATAAATAAACTATGATGATGATGAAATATACTTTTTTATTTAATTTAAACACCTAGCGTTTTTCTCGAAGACTGAGGAACATTTGAGGAAACCTACAAAATTAGATTCAGAACGAAATTTGAAATACGCGCATTGTGAATACTAGCTTATAATGTTTTCCTCGAGTATATTTCGATGAATCTGAAGTATATTAATATATTATTGGATATGAATGACCAATAATCCTGCGAAATTCTTCTGTTTGCTAATTCCAGGACGACCACTTTAAATCCCCACACTTGATTAACATTATATATAGATTTACGCATGGAACCAGTTAGAATACACCCTTGATATTTGTATTGATTCCATGATCCAGAAAGTGCAATCTGAATGGGAGTTTTCATGAGTTTCTAATTTCGCCAATGTAAGTATTGCATTGAATTTCCGTTACCATTATTCATTTCATCGTTTATATTTGAATACATTTTGGATAAAAATCGTGTATTCTCATATAGAACACTAGATTGTATAGAACATAACATTATACAATCTTATTATATAAGAACTCATAAAAAGTGGAAAAGAAATTGGATTGGCACTGGCGAAGAAGAAACTGACTACTGACGGATACCCCAGAAGGAATGGTCAATGGAAAGAAAAAAATGGCAGAAAAATACTGCAATTGTGGACAATATTAAAATAATTGGTTTGTATCTGGATACAAAAAGGAAAGCTGAGTTAAGGAGAGAGTGGGGAATGCTGAGTTTGCAGTGAAAGAACTGCTATTGTACAGAACTCTATATATATTATATAGACCTACAAGGAATTAATCAAAGGAGCTAAAACGTCTTAAAATCAATATCTACTTATTAATAGCATTGTCGGTCCATTAGCATATTTGTATCAGTGTCATATGCATTGTACATATAACTATATTCACTACTAATATTATTACTGGATGGCATGGAGTGGTAGGATAAAAACGTGGAGAAGGAACATATCACTTTATGCAGAGAAAGATGTGTAAACATTGAAAATTGCTATGTAAATAGATTTATTATTATTAATGTTAATAACAAATTCTAAAGGAATGAAGCTATTAAGGCTTTTGTCATAAAATAGTTTTGAATTTTTTACAGATCTTCACTGATCCCATCGGTTAGATATCGAAAATGACCGTGCCAAAATTTATATAGGCCTATATATATAATTAAGAAAGGTTTCTTAGGTTTTCCGCGTCATGGATTCAAGGTTGCAATCTGGTCACTGATTCCGATGTTTCTACATGATCCCACGTCATTGTCAAGGTACGTAATGTATAATGGCATGTGGGATCATTTGGAAATGTCGGAATCGGTGGCCAGATTCCAACCACGAATCCATGTCTCGCAAAACCCAAGAAAACGTTTTAATCATATTTACATCCGCGAAAATTTACAATATAACACATATAGGCCATATATATATATATATAATATATATATATATATTTGATGTTGTATTTAATTTTGACATTTAACAATAAAAGTGAAATTTGGCAATGAAGAAACGATAATACGTGTAACACGTGAAAAGTGATTTAACTCTAAATGTAAGTGCGATACTCTCTTCGTTATCCAGGAGCCTGGAGTCTGATAGCGAAAACAGTACTGCACTAACGTAAAGACTTATAGGTCACGGGTTCAAATCGCGGTTCGGCGTTAGTTTTTCTTTTCATGTCACACACACACATATATATATATATATATATACATATATACAGAGAGGATCTCCTGTCCCACGGCCAAGCTAGCGGGAGAAGCGCATGTGGCCGCTAAGTCCTCACTCCGCGTCAAGCGGCCTAGCAAACTGCACGGCTCACTGTGAGTAGTAAAATCACGTCGCCGAGTTATTGAAACTTAACCGCCTAGCGAAGCAGTTGAATTGCATGCTTGTGAGGTGAAACATCCGTTGCGTATCGTATTAGTGGCCCTAGTTAATAGTTATTATGAACGATCTGTGTTTACAGTACAGCATAGTGTATTTATGTACGATAATTATGTGAAAACAGAGTCTTTCAGAGAAGTCGTTAGACGATTTCGAACACAATTTCCAGATGTAAAACCTTCAAATAGAGTTACCCTTCGATGACATGTAAACAAATTTAGAAAAAAAGTTCTGTGCTCAATAAGAAACCATAGGAAACTAAACGTGGGCTTGCTGAGGAAAAGTTAGATGAAATAGGAGAAAGATAAGAACATACCCCAACAAATTCCCTAAGCCAACTTGCACAAGAAACTGGTGTTTCGAAGGCGTCAGCATTGCGAGCTACGAAACTTTTACATTTGAAACCATACAGAATAACTGTAATGCACGAACTTCAGCCACGCGATCTTGAGTTGAGATTACGTTTTTGTAATTAAATTCTGCACAACGTTAATTAAGGTATAATTGATCCGCGCTTGATAATGTTCTCAGACGAAGCCTGGTTCAATTTAAATGGACATGTTTTGTCGCAGAATATCGGATACTGGAATCAGGAAATCACACCATCGCATCCACGAAATTCCTCTACATGATGAACGGATAGGAGTATGGTGTGCAGTGAATGGATACGGAATTTTAGGACCAATTTTTTAAATAACACAATTAATGAACAAAGATACAGAGATGACATACTGAAACCATTTTTCGAAGGACTGACTGATATTGACTGTCGAAATGGATACTTCCATCATGACTCTGAACTGCACACAGCTGACGACTCAGTAAAATTATGTAGTATTTTTTTTTTTTAATTTGCGTTTTAGTGCGGGCTTGTGGCCATCATGATCTCCAGATGTAGCTGTTTGCGATTTTCATTTGTGGGGATACTTAAAAAGTAATGTGTATGCAAGAACCCCCACATTAGACGATATGGAATATTATATCAGGATAGAAATAAACTCGATAACAGAACAGCAACTAATGCGTGTGAATGAGAGTTTCCTAGCAAGGTGCCGAAAATGTGTGGAAGTTGGAGAACAATTTCAACATGTAACGTATTTTCGCTATTTTCATGGTCATACACGAACCTAGTGAAATAAGTAGGAAAAGAGCCGTGTAGTTGCCCTGCCGCGCGTGACGCGGAGTGAGGACTCAGCAGCCGCATGCACTTTTCCCGCATGCCCGGCCTTAGATCGTGAGATCCTCTCTGTCTATATATATATATATATATATATATATATATATGTGTATGTGTGTGTGTGTGTGTGTGTTTGTGTGTGTGTGGTGTGTGTGCGTGTGTCTGTAAACGCTGTAACGGCGATTTTTGTTTTTTCTAAACCAAAATCGGTACAAAGCGAGCAATTAAAAAAATAAAGTAGAATTTGTTAACCAGCAAAGTCGTACCATTGGAAGTATCAGTTCACATAAACCGAAAATCTAAAAATCGCTCTAACGGTCGCAGTTTGTAGTTTTTACAACGAAACTCAGTACATTTGTTTTAATAATACGAGAAAGATATTTTCTAAAAATAGGCGAAATGTTACAAAAATTAAACAAAGTCTAAATTAAGAAAATCAATCTGGCGGCTGACACATTTGCTTTGTCATAATGTATAGGCACATAATTCGACCAGAAAATTCAGCTGTCCGACTCGCGGCTAATATAAGTGCAGGACACCCATTCTTGATACTTTTAGGTAATACTGGTCCTTCACTATCTGCTTCCCTTACTTTTAATTTGTTTATCACTTAAATTGACAATTACTTCCAATAAGATACTAATTATTTTAACATCTTTAATGAAGCAATGAAAATATGAATCAGTAGCAATTACTTAGATTTCTGTTAAATTATACAAATATATTAATTAGGTAACAAATTTTTATGCTTATGGATTGTTTGTTTTCACACATATATAAATTAGTATAGTAAATAATTTGAGTTTCTCAAATTTAGTAATAGTAGTCCTGGTCACTCCAATGAGAAGCATAGGGCCCTAACATATGCTCGCCAACAAACTCTGTTGTTTGCCAATGCCTTCATTTCATCCCAACTCATTCCTACATGTTTAGCTTCATTCCTTATGGTAATATTTCATGTTGCCCTACGGCTCTCTCTTTGTATTCTGAATCCTTTGGGGTTCCAATAAAATGCCATTTTTGTGATGTTATCATTATCTCTCCTTAACACATAACCCCTCCATGGTATCTTTACCTTGTCGTGGTGGAGTGGCTTGCATGCTTAAATGATCCCGAGAGCTATGCCGGCGGTAGCATTGCTGCCGATAGGGATACCCATGCCGGACTTGTCGAAGGTGATAAGCCAGAAGAAAAAAGTACCTTGGTCTAAAGAGTGACGATCTTTGACCGTAAAAATACAACCGTGAAGAAATGCGGATATGGGTTCAACTGAGGTAAAATTTTCCGGTGGTCAAATAGTCCCCCATTCGGTTGTCCGGGCGGGGACTACTTCAGGGAACCCATGCCTAAGGCTCAAACATAGGGTCATGGACTGTTAGGACTTTATACAATAGCGGGGCGCTAGAGGTATTAACGCGGGAATTAGATAAATCCCTTGGATATAGTAGCTTTACAGGGGAAAATGCCCAGTTGGTAGACAATGAGGTGGGACAATAACAGTTACTGTGATTTGAGGGAAGTACATTATACAAGGAATGATTGGAAAAAATTAGATCAGGATACGGATATTGGAGAACTTATATCCGCGCGGCCATGAACCTACGGGCTCGATAGTGCTAGTGAGTTAGTTTGTTAGTTAGTTAGTTTTAACACATAACCAACCCATTACCATTTTCTAAATTTAGTTTCTTTACATATTTAATTTTGATTCTTCTTCTCCAAAGTTCTTTATACGTTATAATCTCTGGACACCATATACCCAAGATATTTCTCAGGCAACTATTTATATAGATTTCCAATTTATTTTGTAGCCTTCTCAAATTTAACAATATATATATATATATATATATATATATATGTGTGTGTGTGTGTGTGTGTGTGTGTGTTGTGTGTTAACTAAACCCTCAAAATTGGAATATAAATTCGAATTGCCGAGAAATTCGATTATTTCTCGCAGTTCTTATGTGACATATTTCTTTGTTACAATTCTTGTCAGTTACTCTATATGTTGAAAGATGGGTAAAATTATTATTAATATTATTATTAATATTATTATTACTTTTAATAATTTAATTATTGTTGGATAACTTAAATTGTAAGTGAATATAGGAGTATTTTTTAAATATTTAGTATGGCTGAAATAAGAAGAGAATTAACACGTAAAATCTTCATTTTTTACGCTAATGGTACGTTGTAGGAAGGGTTGACCAAGTAAATTAATTACTAAATTCACATAATTGACAATAATACACTAGGAGCAGAAAACAACTATTATCTCTGACGTGAAAACTGATTTCCTGCCATATACTAATAATTTAAAAACTGCTTCATTTCATCTGTATATTGAAGCTTAATAATTGTATTATTAGTATGAATTTCATTAAAAAAGTAGCTTCGCCCTGACTTTAATCCGAGTCTCTCTTTCATTGGACGTGAGACTCTGTTTACATTTACGTCATTCTCCCGATGCGCGTAAAACTGTATAAATTAATATGGGTATTGGGTAGGTGGAGAATCCAATAAATTTTACAATCTCGAGGATGTACTAAAACACTGAGGAATCAGTTGATGCATATATGTCGTAGTAGGCTTTACTAGCAATCTATTTGTATTCGACATCAATATCTTGATACAAGTTAAATTTATATATGTATACATATACAGTCCACCGCTGTGGTCTCGAGGTAGCGTGCTGCTTTGTCACGCAGCGGGCCCGCGTTCAATCCCCGATCGGGGCAACTTTTCTGGGTGAGGTTTTTATTGGGGGTTTTAATCACATGTAAGACAAAAGTAAGGAAAATTATAAGGCCCGAAGGTCCCCGAAATCATATGGCCATCATCATCGTTATCGTCATCCTTCACCTGCTTGGAAAGCAACGGAAAGCTACACACCTACAATTCCCTTGTAAAGCTGCAAGCATAGCATGAAAATGCTATGATTGCAGTGAAAGACCTGCCTTCGGGCAGAATTACTATGGACGGATGGATATATATATATATATATATATATATGGTTAGAGCGCTGAACGTACAGAGTTTAGAGACTCGGGTTCAAATACCGACTCAGGCATTTATTTTTCTTTTCATATATTTGCCTTCATTGCCAAATGTCAAAAATATAGTTATAACATCTAAATATACAAACGTTACTGCTATAAAGTAAATATTGTCTTTAAAATTTGCCTACCTGTTATGATGGTCAATAGATGGCAGTTAGAACAACTTCCAGCTATCTCTCGTGTAAATTGAGAATACTACATACATAAGAAAAATAAATAATAGTTTTAAAAAACTAAAACGACACGCTTTATTAGAAAACAGAACTAAAAAAATGAAAAAAAATCCAACATGCTTGGGATGAAATGAAAGTGGTCAACAAAAAAATCATCTCCAACACATCTAGAATAAAACTAGAGTTATCAACGAAAAGAAAATAATGTTACCATTGGGAGCGTGGGATACTCGATATCAATTAATATGATAATAAACAGACATTGGTAAAAGTAAAGTCTCTAAGAAGAAAATGTAAATATCATAAATAGCACCTTACGCTTTTGATGGTAAAATTAATATGTTTTCGTTCTTAACTCTACTATTATTCTATGTGTTGGAGATGATTTTTACGATGACCACTTTAATTTTATCCCAAGCGTGTTGGAAATTAAAATCATTTTTTACTTTTTTTAGTTCGGTTTCTAATAAAGCGTGTTGTTTTAGTTTTTTAAACTATTATTTATTTTTTTATTTTTCAGTTTTAATATTTCACAGAATAAGATAAAAATGTAAATATCTTTAAATTTGATACTATTGTAGTATGAGCTAAAAGTAATACTCTTCTATAAAAAAGAACCCTCCCAGCCGGATTTGTACCAGCAACTTATTGAGTACTGATATTATATACCACTAGAGTTCACCGCTCTACCAACTGAGCTCTTACAACGATCGACTAGAAAGTCGACAAGTCCGCAACCTATTATATCAATTTTCATTTTTTTTCTGAAGATTCTGGCCAGGATTTTAGAAACAAAGTATGAAGGTAATGTATAGTCACGGGGCCTTTGCAAGTATTCAGAATTTCAAGTCGATCCAATGTTTATAAGTGAGTGAAAATCGTGTTCAAAGATTCTGTTACATAGATACAAAGACACTTTTTTTATTTTCTGATGATCCTTGCGAGGATTTTAGACAAATATATGAAATTATTATATTGTCATGGGTCGTTTACAAGTATACAAAGTTTCAAGTCAATACATTGATTTTAAGTGGGCGAAAATCGCGTTGATAGATTCCGTTAAATAGATAGATATAGATATGACATATAGATAGATAGATATATAGAGACAGAGAGACAGAGAGGCACAGAGACAGAGAGACAGAGAGACAGAGAGACAGAGAGACAGAGAGACACACAGACAGAGAGACACACAGACAGAGAGACAGAGAGACACACAGACAGACAGACAGAGAGACAGACAGACAGACAGACAGAGAGACAGACAGACTGACAGACAGAGAGACAGACAGACTGACAGACAGAGAGACAGACAGACTGACAGACAGAGAGACAGACAGACTGACAGACAGAGAGACAGACAGACTGACAGACAGAGAGACAGACAGACTGACAGACAGAGAGACAGACAGACTGACAGACAGAGAGACAGACAGACTGACAGACAGAGAGACAGACAGACTGATAGACAGAGAGACAGACAGACTGACAGACAGAGAGACAGACAGACTGACAGACAGAGAGACAGACAGACTGACAGACAGAGAGACAGACAGACTGACAGACAGAGAGACAGACAGACTGACAGACAGAGAGACAGACAGACTGACAGACAGAAACACAGACTGACAGACAGATGTATAGATAGACGTATAGACGTATAGACGTATAGATAGACGTATAGACGTATAGATAGACGTATAGACGTATAGATAGAGGTATAGATAGACGTATAGACGTATAGATAGACGTATAGACGTATAGACGTATAGATAGACGTATAGACGTATAGATAGACGTATAGACGTATAGATAGACGTATAGACGTATAGATAGACGTATAGACGTATAGATAGACGTATAGACGTATAGATAGACGTATAGACGTATAGATAGACGTATAGACGTATAGATAGACGTATAGACGTATAGATAGACGTATAGACGTATAGATAGACGTATAGACGTATAGATAGACGTATAGACGTATAGATAGACGTATAGACGTATAGATAGACGTATAGACGTATAGATAGACGTATAGACGTATAGATAGACGTATAGATATCGTATAGACGTATAGATAGACGTATAGACGTATAGATAGACGTATAGACGTATAGATAGACGTATAGATAGACGTATAGATAGACGTATAGATAGACGTATAGATAGACGTATAGATAGACGTATAGATAGACGTATAGATAGACGTATAGATAGACGTATAGACGTATAGATAGACGTATAGACGTATAGATAGACGTATAGACGTATAGATAGACGTATAGACGTATAGATAGACGTATAGACGTATAGATAGACGTATAGATAGACGTATAGACGTATAGATAGACGTATAGACGTATAGATAGACGTATAGACGTATAGATAGACGTATAGACGTATAGATAGACGTATAGACGTATAGATAGACGTATAGACGTATAGATAGACGTATAGACGTATAGATAGACGTATAGACGTATAGATAGACGTATAGACGTATAGAAGCTAGACGTATAGAAGACGTATAGACGTATAGATAGACGTATAGACGTATAGATCAGACGTATAGACGCTTATAGATGACGTATAGACGTATAGATAGACGTATAGACGTATAGATAGACGTATAGACGTATGGGTGGACGATAAGGCCGTATAGATAGACGTATAGACGTATAGATAGACGTATAAACGGTAGATAGACGTATGGACAGACGTATAGACGTATAGATATTACAATAAGTATATTATAGATATATTATGGAGTATAATAGACGTATATACGTATATATACCGATTTATTAGAGATATACAGATATATATACAGATATATATATATATATAGATATTGCAGATTATCTATACACAGATATACAGATATATATTCAGGTATATATACAGATATATATACAGATATACAGAAATATACAGATATACAGTATATATACAGATATTACAGCTATAATACAGATCTACAGATTTATATCAGATATACAATATACAGATATATATACAGATATATATATATACAGATATATAGTAAATATACAGATATCCTATATATATATAGATATATCTACAGCTATATTATATCTGATATCTTTACATACAGCTAATATATTATAAATATAGATGGTTATCAAAATTGACTTACAACTTAACAAGTATGAATTTATTTAGAAGACATACAGATTGGTTAAATGTCATATGATAGCACAACCATTAAGTTTTCACGGACATAGTTTAAGTACCTTGTCTCTCACCGTGCCAACATAGTTCATATCCAAAATGGATGCTTCACAGGTTGCGAGCGTGCTCGTTGTGTGTTTTTGTTCGAAGAACTAAATCTGCGACAATTGTTCAGCGTAGATTTCGTACCAGTATGGTAAGGATCCTCCTGGTATATCCGATAAAAATCGTACCGTTAGTTTTTTTTTCTTGGAAAAAGAAGGGGGCCGTACACTTTAGTTTTACTTAGGGCAAAAAACACATTCACTTTCGGGCTGTCACGTACGTGTTGCAGATGGAGATGTGGAGGTTCAGAGCCCCAGATCCTGCAGTAATGGATAGGCCTATTTACTTTGCCATGTAGACTCGTCGCTGAAGATTACGTGGTTCAAATACGTTTCATCTTCCTCAATCCGACTAAGCATTTCTGCACAGAAATCACGTGGAACCATCTTATCATTATCAGCAATGTGTTGCACCATCGAAAATCGATATGGTTTCAAGTGCAAACGTGTCTGTAGTATGCGCCAAATGGTCGGTTGTGAAATGCCAGTCTCACGTGACGCACACCGCGTTGATTTCCTAGGGCTCCGAGCAAAGCTATCCCTCACTTGTTCCACCACAGCTTCAGCCGTACGTGGACGGCCAGTATGCTTGGAATGACTAACAGAACAGCCAGTCCTAAGAAATGTTTGGTGCGAAGAATAAATTGTTGGCCTGCTAGGAGGATCCTTACCATACTGGGTACGAAATCTACGCTGAACAATTGTCGCAGATTGTCGCGATTTAGTTTCTTCGAACAAACCACACAAACGAGCACGGTCGGCACCTGTGAGAAAAGCAGCCCATTGTGATATGAACTATGTTAGCGCACGCGGTGAGAGTACTATAAATAAATAAATAAATAAATAAATAAAGCCTGATGTGTCCCTTTAGGGCAAAGGCCTCCCTGTACAGGGGTTAAGCTCTATTTGAGAGTGTCACCCGGGGAGCTACTCCGTGGTGAGAAGTAGACTTGGATGTAGCACTTGGTTTCTATACACTGTCTGTTCTGTGATTAGTTAATACACAGTTGGCTCTCCATCGTTCTCCAGCTTTTCCTGCATCTGGCGACTCTGGACCATTGCGCCCCTGCTCGTTCTTTGAAGATGTCAGCCCATCGTCGTCTTGGTCTTCCGCGCTGTCTCTTGCCTGTGTACGGGTCCCACATGGTTGTTTTTATTGTCCACCTGTCGTCCTGTATTCTTGCGACGTGGCCTCCCCACTTCCATTTTTTCCTGATGGCTTCTTGTGCGGTATCAGTTGTTAAGGATATCGCTTGAAGTGTTGTATTCGAGATTCTGTCCTTCAGAGTTATGCCTAAGATTTTCCTCTCCATTTTCCTTTGGCATACTTGGAGTGTGTACTTCAGATTGGCAGTAAGATTCCAAGTTTGGCAGCCATATAACAGTGTTGGAAGAACACGGGTTTGTAGTGTTTCCATTTTGAGTTTCCGGTTGAGTGACTTGTCCAGCAGTATAAATTTCAGTGACCAGAACGCCTTCCAGGCGAGAGCTATTCTTCTGCTTATTTCCTTCTCTACCTTCTGATGGAAGGAGAGTAGTTGTCCTAAGTATATGTAATCGCTTACATATTAAAGAACCATTCCATCTACTTTGATTGGGTTTTCCGGACCATTAGACATAATTTGTGTCTTGCTTTTGTTCATCGAAAGGCCTGCAATTTTGCTAGTTTCTGAGAGCTCTTGTAGCATATATTGGAGTTGTTTAGGGGATCTGGCGAACAATACCACGTCGTCAGCGAATCTTAAGTTGGATAGCCTGCTCCCGTTTATATTTACTCCGTATTACTTGTTCCAGTTTAGTTTTCGAAATATGTCTTCAAGCACGCATGTAAAAAGTTTAGGAGAAATTGGGTCGCCTTGTCGTACTCCTCTTTTGAGATTGAATGGTTTGTCCCACAATTTCTGTCTTCAACCTTGGCATAGCTTTGGCTGTAGATCTTATCCAGAACGCGGATGTACTTGTGTTCGATTCCTTGGGTGTTTAATGCCTGGAGGACACCTGAATGTTCTACTGAGTCGAATGCCTTGTTGTAGTCGACGAATGCTAGATATAATGTATGGTGGTATTCAACTGTCTTTTCTTTTATTTGGTTAATTGCTTGGAGATGGTCTGTTGTACTAAAGCCTGAGCGGAATCCGTCTTGTTCTGTTGGCTGCTTTTCGTCCAGGACTTTTGTTAGTCTTCTTGTTAGCACTTTTGAAAATAGTTTGTATAGACTGGACCACAGGCTTATGGGTCGGTAATTATTCATGTCACCTTTTGTGCCTTTCTTGTGGAGAAGAATGATTGTGTTTGATTTCCATTGCTCGGGTATCTCTTCTGTCTGCAGGAATTTTGTTTTAAAGATGTTTGTGAGTGATGGTAGTATTTGATCTGAAGCCAGTTTTAGCAATTCGTTGTATATTCCATCCTCTCCGGGTGTTTTTGCCTTTTCATTTCATCTATTGCAGTTGTAATTTCGCTGGCCAGTAGCTACTGCGGGAGAGGTGTCGGCGTGGTTTTCGAGTTTAGCATCGAATATGCCTATGTGATTTGTTGCCTGGGTTGTTAGGGAGCTTGTGTATAGGGATTTATAGAAATCTGTGGCTGACTGGATTATATCTGTTCTTAATGTGTTGTGGCCACCTGCTTGGTTCTTAGTTCCTAGCATCCATTGTTTGTCACCATTTCTTTCCCTCTTTGCTTTCCTTGTCGATTTGGAGGTTTCTATTATTTGCCCAGTTATGGCTGTGCGGT